>VZTB01012666.1:778825-854842 GCA_013397245.1 Thryothorus ludovicianus
ATGTCAGTGATCCAATCACTCAGAAGGAAGAATTGGCTTTAGCCAATTTCCTTATGTTATTTTTAGCCAGTCACAGTAAAAAAAAACACATAATAAAAGTAGTATATTTTATAAAATTTTAAAAAATCATAAATCTTCATCTAGAGCAATTATCTAGGAGATTTTTTTCACTTGGTATGCATTCCCAGAAAAACAAGTAGCCTAATAAACAGAGAAGAAAATACTAATTTTGTGATATTAGAATTTGACATTTAAGTTTTCTTCATAAAAAGACTTTCAGAGGTACAGTTATTGCATATGAGTTCAGTTTATGAATTGCAAGAGCTCATGGCAAGAAATAACCTTCTGTAGACAGTAGGAATATGTTCCAAATCATATACTCTGTACAGTTCCCTTTTCTTCTCTAAAATGTGACTGAATAGCACAGAAGCTACAAACATGATATTTAAGTTCAAGTATTTCATGTACACTTAATTCTTTGCCCTATTTTTGCTAGTACTAAAACACATGGGTTTGGACCCTCTTCTAATATTATACTGATAAAACAGCCAACTAACATTGCCTTTTCTTAAAAACTTTAAACCTCGGTATTTTATCCAGTATAAACTGCAGTGCAATTGTTTCATCATTACTACAATCATGGCTATCCTCAAACTTCATGGCAATTTTTAAATTAAGGTTTTTAGGGGATTTTTTTACGCACAAATCATTTCAGCTAAATAGACAAAGAGACAGTTCTGAGTATTTTACATTTCTTCACACCTTCAACCACTTTGTTTTTTCTCCCTTTCCCTCTGCTTTGAAACAATGTAATTAAAAGTTGTCCATCATTCTGAGAGAGGAAGAAATTCAGAACTGCTTAAAGCCATCTTTTGATTTCTTCACATCTGCTGTCTCAAGCAGAATATTTAAGTCAGGCCACTTGCTACCTACAGCAATGTCAAACAACAAAAATTAAGGTATTAGAATAATAAAATTAGGGTAATTAGAAAGAATAGGCTGCAATTCTGTTAACTCATGCTTAGTAACACAGTAGCATTAAACAGAAACCGTCTATCAACTTCTCTTTCCTTGAGCTACCTCAACAACCTTCCACAACCAAATTACCTAATCCCTCTATGATTCTTATATTATCTCCACCATGATTTGATGTCAAGCTGTCTTTAGAGACCTGAAGCTGAATTTGTCTAAGGACATCTTATACAAAAAGAAACATGAAACAGAAGAAATGCCTCTCTTCTCCATTTGCAGAACAAACAGTTTCCTCCCACACACTTCTATCACTGTTTCTCTGAGCTCTGAGATAATCCTTTACAGTTATCACCAGAGCTAAAGAAATGTAGGTGATCATTTTGCTGTCATATGCCGTCTTCTGTCTATAGGTTAAATCCCAGACCTCTGCATGGAAAGAGCATAAAGATTCAAACAAACGGAAAAAAAAACTCTAAGCCAAAGAGTGTTAAAAACTATTTACAGAAAATGGTACTAAGAAGAGGATCATTTGAAAGAAAGCAGACACATAGGGATTTCATCAAGGGGGTTTAGAAATATTTTTGTCTTGCTGAATTTTAATGACAAAAACTTATCTTCTTTCTACCTATACTGTAATGTGAATTTGCAGCTTGATTTTTTCAGCTGGGGTTAGAATATAGCTATATGTATTAGTAATATAAGTGAAAGTTCAGAGTATTTGGTAACTAAAAGGTTTTTTTGTCTTCATAATATGAGTAAAGCTCATAAACATGCCACAACATTGCTGTCAAAACGAAATTTGAGTTCCTGAAAGAAGCTAACACTATAGGAAAAAATCTATTGTGATTCCTCACTGTTTTCTAAATGTTAAGAGTACTCAAAATATCTTTAATCCAGCACAATAAGACAAAAAGGAGAGGGTTGTGTGAAGCAAAAAACACATATCCTGCTAGGATATGTCCTATAGCTAGCCACCAAGAAGTTATGGTTGTGTCCTGAACCACAAGCAAACACAAATAGGCCCAAACTAACAGCTGCTTCAGCAGGAGGTCATCAGAATACAAGTATATAGCAAAAGCTTGTGAAAGCTGACTTCTTTCATCAAATTCTCATGTCAATACTTTTCCCTCAAGGTGATACAGGACATCTTCTATGCAAATTCAAGGCCTGTCCAAAAGCTGAGCAACATACATCATGTTAAGCATGCGACTTCTTACAGAATATAGTAATTTTGCAAAAATCACACTTCTTTCATAACACTCAAAAGTAAAGCTAAGGGTATAATACCATTATGAAGTTCAGTTCAGACTTTTACAGGGCTAAGTTACAATGCACCAACTATCTAAGAAGCCTAAGTAAAGTCAGCTATGACACAGATTCACAAACTTATTTTGATCTCAACAGTTTTAAAACAAAGATGACAATCAGTAAAGTTTAGTTTACATATTCAGATACCAACATGTGTTCTTTCAATGAAAAAATTCTCTCAAATAGTTGATAATACATTGGCAAAAGTGACAAGCTGTCCTGATCACATGAAACAGCTTTGTTTTATGGGGCATTTTGTCTTTTTTTTTTAAAGTGTGAATTTTTTTTCTCAAACAAGTTCTATTACATCGAATATGTCAAAAGAGATGTTACAGCTTTACAACTCAAGTGCAGTTACATACATTTTTGTATCAAACTCAAAAGACCATAAAGTTAACATACCTGTGTTCTGTAAGAACATTTACTGCTGAGGGGTGGTTGGCACAGTATGTAAGGTATAAGCTTTTCATTTGTGGCATCAAATTTAGAAAACATCCTCCAACCCTCTGCTGAGCTTCAGGCAACCTAAAAACAGAGTAATAAAGATGAAAATACTGCAATATCAACCAGACAGAGAAATAAATTAAAGCCCAGGAAAGCAGTGTATATTGTGTGCTGAGTTTGGCTGCGGTAGAGTATTTTCTTCACAGACGCTGGTAGGGGACCATGTTTTGGATTTGTGCAATGATGTAAGGATGACAGAAGGGATGAAACTCTCCCTTTCTACAGAGCAGCTCTCACTTCAAGGACTAAGCCTCTTCAGCAGAAGGCTGTATGGCCAATTGTATAATCCATATTGAAGTTAACCAGCTAGCTTGCATCAGTCCAAGATTACAAACTTATTCCTGAGGCCTTGTCTTAACCACTATACAACATGTTCAAGATGAAATGTTTCAATTTCTCCATGCACTCGCTCTCCTTCCATAAAGACTGCATTGTCTAGGATAAATATGCTGAATTTTTGCTTCTTTGCAAGACATGACAGTGGATTTTACTGCTGTTGTTAATATTTTTAACTACTCTTAAAACCAGTACTTCACTCTTTACACCAGCTGCAAAGCTAAATGAGCCCTCACTGAGTACTCGATGCACATACTGTCAGCACAGTCAGAGCTTCATTCTAAGATTAGTTCCAAAAATTCTTTCTGGAAGAATACTTTTTTTCCTCAAAAAAAAATTTTTTTTAAAGTCAGTATTTTCTGTAGTTGTCCCAGACATGTACATAAAGTTCCTAAGCATCAATATTCAGCATATCCCATTTAGAAAAATGTGAGAGATGCTCCAGTGAACTTTAGCAGGAAAGAAACCATTCAGCTTTCCAGGACAACCCCTCCTGCAGGCAGAGGATGTTCCCACTCTGCTCAGACACAGTCATCTTGTCCCAGTCCTCAGGTTTGCTCATAGCAGTCAAAATTCAAATTTCATCCCAAGAAATTCTCCTCCAAATTCAAAAACAGTAAGTCTTTCTCCTATTAAGTTCGGTCCCTCTGTACAGTACAGGAAGACTACCTAAAATGAAGTAAAAATTGACTGTAGAGGTGTTCCAAATGCAAGTTAGAGGAAACACACTCCCTGATTTGAGAGCAACATTTGTTACAGATGCCCAGGAAATGACAGCTGAATCCCCAGGTAACACATCACACCAGACACACTCAGGTCACAGTATCAACACTCCTTATATCAAAGGCTAGGGCTCATATTTTAAGTCTGCATCTTTTATTGTTAAGAAGTGTAAATTCTGAAGTCAATAGAGAGGCTGCTTTGCAGGTGTTTAAGGGAAAACCAAGGGCATTCCCCAGCATAATGAGTGAATGCTATTCTCCCAGCCTTGCCAAGCAGCATTTCCTGCCAAGCAGCTGGGCCCCTCTAATAAATCCAGCATGAGCTAATAATATATTCTTCAAGTAATAGATGCAGCCAAAGTCTCAAACTCAGAAGACATACTCAAGGCATATAACTCAGTATGAAATACCAAGAGGCTTTAATACACAGTTGCTAAAAATGGTTAAATTCCCGTTTCATACTGTAGTGATGGGGGTGGAGGGTGAATTATGGCTGTTTGCACCAAGCAGACATCTGTGACTTCTCAGTTTCCTATTCTTTTAGTGGAATCAAAGACTGACATTATTCTCTTTCACATGTTGCACATGCATTGCCATTTTATGCTGCACATTCTTTGTTGAATTAAGATAATTAATAGACTTTGTAAGGAGGTGGTAACTCATCCCCTTTGGCTTTTCTAATCCACGCATTTTAGTTGCAAGTGCTCTGCTATTTTCAGCAGGTAAACTATCTATATCTCCTTTACCTGCTGAAAAAAAACAATTTCATGCCTATCACCACATCATATAAACCTTTTAGTAATTAATGTGTTCCATTAAGACCATAGTTACTTTACAATTTATTCTGAAGTTATCATCCCAACATTCCTCTCATATTTGGCGCATTAATTAAAAAGGAATCGCATACGAATATTTACACATATATTTAAGTTATACCAACTTCAGTTAAAAAAAAGGCCATATATATATTTTATTTCTATTTGCAAATGTAGAAGAACCATAACAAAGCCTCTGCTGGTGGACACAGGCTAGAGGAAACACCATATGACTACATCTAAACTACCTAACCTTATCTGCTGCTTGTTGGAGTTGCATCCAACAACTATCAGTTCCATTTCTCCAGACTTACAACGGGCACCCAGTGCATGGTAATTCAAAGAAAGAAATAAAAAGTAAGTGTAATTGAACTCCAAAGGGTGCAGTTTGTGAAGAAACTACATGTTATCTCCTGAGGCTTCACAGTTAACAAGGTTACTGAAATAAGGGACTCCTTTGCAACTTTCTGAGCTACAGTTTACACAAATTGAGGCACTACTCAATCAGTCCTACAGTGTAATTTTCACCCTCTTCACTACCACACCTTTCACTAATTGTCTAATTGTCTCAGCTCTCGGACATCAGTTACTATGCATGTTTGTTTCAGGATATCTAAAGGCACTGTGTTCAAATTCCCTTAATATCAATAGCCCTATTTCTGTTGATACTCATGATAATCAAAAGTAAAGGATAATACTGGGACTTAATAGACTTAATTTGCATCTGCACTCCAAAACCAAACCTGAAATACTAATGAGTTTTTGACTAGATTTAAAGAGCCTCTCCCTCACACTCCAGCCTCTCCCTCTGCTTTTGTCTTGGGGTTTTTTTTAATTCCATTCCACTTCAGGATCATCCCAAACATGAAGTATGTGCTTGCACTTAAACACAGAACAAGACAACAGTTACTGTGACTGCAAGAGCAGGGACATGAGGGAAAGACAGGACAAACCCCAGCTGTGGCTGTTACAGGGCAAGGAAGTAAGCCTGTGATGCTACATAAAAGACTTTAATTTACTACAGAGGAGATCCTATCTAGCAGTCCATGCAGGCTGGTATCACCAGCCAGCCTGTGTGCTGTGTGCCCCTCCTTACTGAGAAATGCAGCCACAGACTGACAGCTTCTACACCTAGGTGAATGGAATCATCTTTCCTGGAGCAGGAGATCAAATCAGGTTCATTCTCCTGCTACAAATAACCCATAAAGCAACATTTCCAATAGAGATCATTTAGATCAGGCCAGAGAGCATCTGAAGGACACTGACTTTGTTCACAGAGATTCTTCTGCTGTGTGAACTACTGCAGAACTGACCTTTGGCATGGGACCACAGACCTGGAATAAGACTTAGAGCACTGGACCACTTTTTGTCTTCAAGAGAGCAGAGCATGGAGCACTCTTGCTATGTTTCACTGTCAGAAATCTGCTCTTTCACAACTGAAGACTCCAACAGCATCTCTCTGCCTTGTCTCTTACAGTTCTTTTCTGTCCATGAACCAAGTGCATTGGAAGCTGAGCAGCCAAAAAAAAGCACCTTTGAAGCCTATCAGCTAGAAGATTCTCTCTCAATGCTATTCAGATTTATTCCAGGCACCACTTATATTTGGTAATTTAAGAAGAGAAGTCACAAAGGTGGAAATAACCTCAACCTGGACAAGTTCAAAGAGTACAAACCTTTAGCAATGAACTAAAAGACCCCCAAGGCCGTGGGCAGGGTGGGAGAGTGGCACACAACTAAATCCAAACCATATCCAAACAACCATTTCCCCCAAAACACACAAAGAACCCACTACATCATTATACATTCTGAAATAAATCACAACCCAAAGTTTAACACCAAAAGGATTAAATAAACCAAAGTGGTGCAGGCAAAAAGGAGGAAAGCATAGGAAAGTTTCTGCCACTGAAGTACATGCCAGGATTTGTTAAAGAAAAAAGTCAAATGACAAACTCTCAAGATGGGCATGGAATTAAAAAAACATTTAACTCTCATGCCCAAGAAAATGAATTTGCCAATTTACAACTGGCAGGATGACAGCATTTGGTCATTCTGACATGTCAAGTTAGAATAAAACGCCACACCGGATGCTGCAATATGGAGCTCCTCAATGATGGAACTATAAGCTTTCTGCCAAAAATAAAATAAAACTATAAATCTATTTTCAGCCTGGGAGCTAGTCTGAGTTTACAGAACAGGTTCATCAGCCAAAAAAACATGGCAAAATGACAAAAGAGAAAAAAAAAAAAAGGCAAGAAGCAGAACAAGCATTCTTCTACTTGATGGCAATCATGATGGATTAGTGGATTAGATTCCAAATAGGAGGATGCTGTATGCTCAAATTAATGTGCTATGATGAAAATTAAATAGAAAATACAACTCGGCATGATGAGTATATTTATGAAATGAAAATAAGACAAAATGTTTGCAATAACACTTCAGTAACTATAGGGCATCACTTTCTCTGCCCACCTACTAGTGTACAGTATGTTCCTAGTTTATTATACAGCAACATTTCACTTAGCAGGAAGAAGAAATAAAGGACATTATGAAAAGGTGCTTTAAAACAGTTTAAACCAAGCAGAGTTTTTAATTAAGCTTTCTGAGCTTGAAGCTCCACGATGGTATCCCATTAACCTACACTGCAGGTTAAAATGAAATTTGCATTAATATTTGTTTAAAGGTATATATCTTCTTCCTCTCATTTTCAAGACCACCTTTAAAAAAAGTCTTAAAATATGACAGTCCATTCCATGCAAAATATTTAATTTCCCTAACTTTTGATACAAAGAAACAAAATCATGGCAATAAGCAAATGCAACAACAAAAAGTGGTGACAAAAAACAAAAGGAAACATTTGAGTATGTCAACAAATGGATATTTTCAGAGATTTAGACAAGATCTAAAGACTGATGAAGTCAAACTTGCCAGAATGACTATCCTTCTTTCTCACAGCATGAGCGACAGGCCATTTCAAGAATGTTCCCATCACACTGCTAAATTGCCATCTGAACTACACACCCTCCTCCCTTCCCCTCTCTCTGGTCTGTTACCTAGAGGCAGGAGAGGGACAGAAGGCAGGTGGTGGGAGGGTGTGGGATCTGAAATCAGCACCAGTACCAGACATGTTACTGCCTAGTGAAGATGCAGCTTATGCTTTGTCATGACAAGGCTGCTTCTTCACACAGAGCAGCTCGTGAGAGGAGGGAGAAGTCAAAACAAGAAACACAGAGGTGATCCAAAGCTCACTGTTGCCAAAAAAGTTATTTTCTCCTCCATCCAAGACATTAATTCATTCTCATAGCAAACTGAAACTTGATAAGCCCTCAGTAGCAATTCAAATTACTAACTTGAGAGAAACCAAGAAAATTTGGATTAGGATGTTGCCTTAATGGTATGCCTGACCATGTGGTCATACAAAACTAGAATACATTCAAGGAAAATGACACAACTGAGCTTAGGAACATAATCTGACACTTTCAGTAAAATTTCAGAAAACTGTTAGGACAATCCAAAGGCAATATGGTCATCTTTATTACACACCTAAATGCTGAGGTAACAAGCTGAACAATACCAAGATACTTCAGCCTAAATTGTGGAAGGAGAATGAGGGTAGCCATGCCCTTCCTTCTGTGCTCCATGTTTCCTACATGGTGCAGGACAAGCATTGAGGAGTTTTATTTAATTCAAGTTGCTCTTCCTGCCTATCCTGCAGACCTCTCCCAGCACACTTTGATGACCACTTGTGTTCAGGCCTGAAGAATACAGAGTACAAGCATTCTCAAACAGTGTCCTTCATCCAAGTCACTTACCTCCATCTCCATTGTTCCACCATCACATAAGGTTCCTCCATTCTTTCTTCCTCTCTCTTACTTTGAAGAAAACACTTAAAATTCATGCCCACAAAACCAAACCCATCGCTTTCCTACTGGTATGCACTTGCATCATGAAAATTCAAAATTTCTTTTAAACTACATCAAAATTTCTACCTTTGCAATTGCATCCTAAGGCCAATATGTATCTGAACAAATAACCAATATATTCTCCAAACATCTCTTATTGTACTGCTCTGGTAACAACTCCTTAAGCAAAAGGAAAAAAAAAACTATGCCCAACAAAATATGCAACAGGTAAAGAAATAGAAGATATTTTGCACGTTAGCATTTACTCTATCCAGTATGCATGGTACTTACTTAGTGCATTCTTCTAAAGACTGTACAAGCATTTGCTGGAAAGAACTTATTTCTTCCAGGTTTCCCATTAAGTATGAAGTATTTGTCAAGGTTAACCTGGAGCCAAGGCAAATAAAACACATTTAGGTTTGCAGCTATTGACTAATTGTGCATTAATACTATCTATTGCATTAAAAGAAAATGCTCACTGGTTCTTAGATCAAGGACCAGACTGTTTCAGTCAGCAGGCAAAATGAATAAAAGCAATCCTTTCCTCAAGAACTGCACAGTTCACAGAAGAAAATTCACACTGACATTGACATTTTGACAACGTAAAACCTCCCCAATACATGAGAGATCTCAAGCTTAATTTAAAACACAGGACAAACTCACATACTTTTCACTGGCTTGTAATGGTCGCAGGTAGTTTGAAAGCATTGTTTGTAGCTCCTTAGCATATTCATTTTCTGTTTCTAATATATTTTGTAGCACCTACAATAAATGACAATTGCTAATTGGTATTTTTAAGATATATCAATGCCACTTGTAAAGCATACTAAAATTTATTTAGCATGAGAAAAACTTACATGAGAGGTCCTACTTTAAAAATGCAAATATCAGCAAGAAAACACTGAATACTATACATCTATGAAATCCACAGGGGAAAAAACCCTACTACACACAAGATGAGCCATACTTTAGCCATATACAAAAAGAATGGTAAACTAACAGGATTATCACTACATATTTTGTTGCAAAATTAGAGTTACACAGAGCTTCCTTCCCAAGCCAGGGGCAATTATTCCCCCTATGTACTTCAGAACAGTCACAGATCATCAGATGATGGTAAAGCACAACAGAAGTTGCAAGAGAAATGAACAGAGTCATGTTCTCAGTCTCAGTTACAACACATTACAACTAATGTTGCTAGTGGAGTGTTCAGATGTACTAAATAATGTCCTAGAACACCTGAATATTAACAGATTAACAAAGATAAGTAATTTCCAACTTCACTTACCAATACATTTAGCATCATTACATTATTTTTAAATAGTGCTGCCTAACCCCACACTGGGAGTACACTACCATAAGAAAATGACAATAGACTGATTGCAAAGCCAGGTATTTATAAAATACAGCACATACTTGGGTTTGGCTGAATATAAATCAAATAACTAGAATAACCCCAAGCATGTACAGGAAAATACTTTGCTGGACCATTTCTTGGGAGCCTGCTTTAGGACATCCTCCAGTATAATCATATTAGGTTCTAGTCTACTAGAGGCACACTTATTTTTTAGACACACTTATTAGAAGGGAACTTATTTTTTGCCTCTAAAACATTATTTAGCAAGCAAATCATCAGAATTAAATGCAGTTTAGTGAACAGAGCTGAACTTTGAAAACTCACTGCTATTGACTGGTTATAAGCCACACCACAAACCATTTTGTTACATGTCATATTTGTCAAGTCTACAGTAATATCTCATTTCAGCATTTATAGGAACAACTGTAACTGAGTGCATTATTCACTGTTGTAGAGTCAATACTCTTTTTTAGGAAATAAAAAAAGCCATTCATTCCTAAATGCAAACCTGATGAAATAACTTTAAATAGTTCAGTATGTCAATGAAGAATTCACTGTTCCTTTCATTGGTGTCATTGATTCTGCTTATTCCTTGAATGCTTCTATTCATTTGGGGAGAGAGAGAGAGAAACCATTTTTGAGTCCATTCTTTTGTTGCAAGTCTGAATCCTGAACTGAAGATTAAAATGTCTCCATTCTCTGCTAAACACTGTGACAGGAGAATGTCACAGGGAAAGTTATGGCTACTAACTGGGAAATTACAGCATAAAGTAAAACACGGGCAAGTAAATTTTAAAAAAAGCTGAAGGTTCTTTCTAACTGTTTATACCAGGGAAATAAAATATCTCTGCCAATCATAGTGCTAACTAATCCCCGTGTTCTCTTTCATATATGTAAACCAAAGAAAGCAAATCATTCAAATGGTAATATAAAAGTACTTGGCACCCATGAGGTTGAAAACTAAGTGCAAAACCAATCTTTTTTGTGGTTTTTCCCACAAAAATCTCCCAGCCCAAAGTCATTACACTGGTAGGAAAAATTAGCAGGGAAAAGGAGACTGAAAGCCAGGGACAAAACTGCCATGTCCTGATAAAGAACCAAACAGTATTAAAAGACACTGAAAGATAAAAATCAACAAATTTCCTAAGACTGCACCGCTATCCCATTTTCTCAAAGACTACTTTCATTCTGTGCTATAAACAGCTGTCTGAAAAGCTTGAAATAAAACTATTTTCATGTTGGACACTATTATTTTCTTTGTGCTTCTTTGGATTTTTCTTTGAGGATTTTCCTCGACATATGGAGAACATGGGATTAGAGTGGAAAGACTTAAGGGCAGGGGGATATAATAACAAGAAAGCTTAAAAACTAGAGACTTAAGGGCAGTGGGATAAAATAACAAGAAAGCTTAAAAACTAGAATTAGTAACCTGAAAATTAGTGGAAAAAGGAAAATTAATGCCACTGTAAATAAACCTATGCTACAAAACCTGTGCAGAGTACCAGATGCACATATACATCTTTTTATTCTAGTAGTTCAGTGTTACACAAGACTCAAGATATATGAGGTTTCAACAGTCCCCAGAACACATTAAATCTATTATCCTTTCTTTTTAACAAGTACAGTTTTCACTGCATATTTTTTTTTTACTTTGAATATATTTTTTTAAAGAATAACCTTGCTTACATAGCTCTAAAACATAATTTCTGTTATATCTTGCATTCTTCCAGCTTGAATTACCTACCTCACTGTGAAGCTATGAGGATTAAACTCTTGGACTGTGCTTTGAAGTGACGAGCAGTTGTTACTGCAACTCAGTATTTTGGCACCAGAAATCCCTTACATTCCTCACATCCACATCTTGTCCGCATGATCTAATAATCACCTTTCTTCCCTTTCCTGCTTTCTGTGCATTCTGGCTGCTGCAAGACCCCATGAGACCTCCAAGACCTCGTTTCCACAGCTCCACCACAACATTTGCAGAGCTCCGAGCGAGCACCCACAGAGCAGCATTGAAGGGGCAGCCTTTGCAGTCTGCAATGCTGATGAATGGCAGGCACAGACAACTGCACTCACACAGCACCAGCTCTCTCAATCACATGGCATACCAAATTCAAGCGTGGTTAACAATTCTGTCACACAAAACCTCAGCCTTCTCCCTAAGGCCACAAGTACCATCCAAAAATGCATTGAAAATCACCTCTGTAAGGATGGTCGCCTTCCAAATCAGTGGAAGAAAAGGCAGAGTTCAGGGATACACTTGGGCACGATCCTGAGGCACATTCACATTTTATCATAGTAGTATGGCACTTAACCAAAATATTACATAGTGGAGCAAAATCATGATCAGTATGTAATCTTCCTGAATCACGAGAATTTGCATGATGAACTCCTTAAAACAGGCCCTTGAGAGGGGCCCTGTAAAGCACTGGACAAGGATACTGTATCTTGAGGGTCCTCAAGAACTCATATAAACCTCAGTAAACAACTTGATCCAACCTTAAAAGCATGGCCTCAAAAGGAGTATTTATTTTCTGCTATTTCTCAAATACTTAAAAGGAAACAAGGTCATCCAAATACTCATAACTGTGAAGAAATCTGCCCATTTCTTCACCTGCTTTTAGAACAGCTACCTAATCCCAAAGCAACTGTAAATGGAGATAACCTAATTTTATTCTGGATACAAAGTTATAAACTCTCAAGAGATCTAAAGTAAAAATAAAACTCAGAGTAATGCTGCTCTGTCTTCGGGGAATAACATGTAACTATACACCCACTTCTCGAGTAATAGGCTACTGAATTACTTCTCCATGAAAAATGCTTCATCACAAGTTGGTTCACATTACACACTACTACAGACTTGTACCATTTTATGGAGGACAAAACCTCAGCATTCTCTACTAACCTGAATTCCTGAGCCAGGCCAAATATATATATACATAACAAATGTCTGTCTTCTCAGCAACACATAATGCAAGGGGCAATTAATTAAGCACAATGAGACTAGAAAGCAAGTAATTTCACAAACTCCAGACAGAGCTGTGAATCCACAGAAATAAAGGACATGTTTACAAGGGGGCAAAGAGGAGAGGAAAGTGGTGAAAGCAGTCTCCTCTTTACATTAAGTACTTTTCCCTTAGCTTATCCTATTCCTCCTCCAGACAGGGAGCCTCTCCCACCACTTTCTGAACTGCCCTTTTATTTTGTCCTCAGTCCAACAAACATACCCTCAGGCACTGCCTCCACAAAACCTTCCCTGGGATAAACAGCAATAAATAACTGTGAGGACTAGAGAGTCTCAGCACATCCCCATGGGGGACAGCCACAGCTCAAAAACAGTCCCAGAGTACCAGTTTCAACTCAAGCTTAGTAGCTAAGAGAGTCTTAAACACAGATTTTAATATTTATTCATTCACTCGAGTTACATCCTTTCAGCTACCAGTTGCCAAAAGTTTTTTTGGAGCTCTTCTGCTTTTTTCTCAACTTTATTATCAGTACAGATTGATGACATATAGCACAGGGAAGTCCCATGTCTGCAGCTCAGGTATTAAAACAGAATAAAAACTCAAAGTTCACTCCAGTGAACAGGTTTGCTGTTTGTCTTATCTACATGTGAAACATGTAAAAATCATACAAATGTAATAGCAATTAAAAATATTTTGCAGATATATTGCCATGAGAAGCACAAAATATATTTCAAGAAAATCTAAATGTCAACACATCTAATTTATGTTTCAGACATAGCAGTACAGTCTTACTTCTCTGAAACAATGGGCATAGCACAGCCTCTCATTTTCTAAACCAGAAGAATAAAATGATGAATTAATAAAAAAGAAGGAGTATTTGCCACACTGTGGAAAAATGTGAAAACAAGGCAATTATCCAATTCATTGCAGAAAGAGTTAAGAACAGCATGCTGGGGTCAGTGCTGTAATTTACAACTTATCTGTATATTATTATGAACTGGTCATTTTCACCCCCTACAAGGTCATCAACAATTATTAAGTAACTAGCAGTCAAAACAGTTGGCATCTCATTATATCAGGTTAATTGTACCAAGAAAGTTGCACCTGAATAAGATGAAAAAAAACTAATCCTAAGAGTAGGTATATAATGGTCACTAGGGTTTGGGGACTGTTTGTTTGTTTTTTTTAATTAAACTACTTTAAAAGCCAGCCACAGCTGTATTTCACAGGCTATCCAGGGAACAATTATAAAAATCACACAAACCAAAGGTGATATTTCAAAACTGTATGGTATAACTGAGTGCCTGAACAAATTCAACATATACTTTCTCTTATTTTCACTTAAGTACACTTTCACCTCTCAAATTTGCACCACACACTATAATAACTTCCAAAAAAAATCTTTTTATAAAGAGATACAATGAAAACAAAAATAAATTAAATTTTGTCACTGGATATACCACAGCAAGTTCATTACTTCCTGCAGTTTGAGGGAAGGGTTTCCCTGCATGGATACTTTCCATGGTGACCAGCAGCTGTGGGATGCAGTAGCCAAAGAACTGCAGCCTTCCCTTCCCCACAGAATTGCAGCTACTGACAGAGGCAGGAACAGAGCCAGAAGGAGGAGATTGCTTCATAGCTTTCCTTTATGGACTACAGACAAAACATCTGTGTTCTTCCAGGTGCTATTCATGCCACAACCACACAAGGTGAAAACAGAAAATTATGGTTTATGACCCTTTTACAAAACTGACATATAAAATGAAAACCCATTAACAGCTGCTTGGAAGAAAAGGGATAGAAAGGTTGTGGTTTGGTTTTACACCAGTAGGGAGCAGTGCTTAACAAAAACAGTAAGATGCTTTTTTTGCTTCCCAATGTATCTACTCAATAAATAAATGATTCTCAACATGGTTACAACACGCTTAAAATTAGAGTTGGGTATGTTGCTTACATGCATCTACTAAAGAGGTCTGAGTACTAGGTTAAGGATCCCCTGGAGTGTGCTAAAGGCTCACTCTGCCTGCACTGCCTTGCTGTGAAATCTATCCACCAGAATAAGGGAGAGGTTCCTTAAGTTAACAACAGAGTTGATTTACAAGCGTGAGTACAAAGTAAGCTAACTGAACATTTTAAAACAATCTCTTATTTAACAAAAATTAATAAATTAATTTGATTGACTTAATTTAACATAGAATTTCAATATTTCATAGATTGGGGAATATTGTTAGCACATGTGGGGAAAAGAGAAAAAGGAAATTAACAACTAGCAAAACAAGTAAAACGAGAATAATATTACATAAATGCCAATTATTCACTTACTTTAGACTCTAACTTTTGTACTGTGTTTAAGAATTCATATATATGAGATTCCTTTAAACTAATAATGATCTTGTTTAGATGAGAATCCACCAATACCCCATCTACTTTTGGTACTTCCTGGCAAGACTGCTTTTTTCTTTTTTTTGTGCAGATAAGAGCATTTAGTTAAATGACATTCTTCACGTGGAGGAAAAAATGATCACTCACCACATTGTAATAACTTTTGTTAATTGCAGATGTATCAAAGCCTTTAGGTGGACTCTTCAATGTCCCTGATTTAGGGGAGACTGGTTTTTCTGAAATACAAGATATTTTGGGGTCAATGGGGTGCAATTTCACAGCTCAACACTAGAGGTCAAACAAACTGTTTTAAAATATTTCTCAAGATACAGTGAAAACGGTGCTTCACTGAGAAACATACACAACTGTACTGAAATTACTGGTCATGAATCAATATGTTCACAATGAATGAAACCTCAGCCTCATTGAAGGCAAGCAGAAAAACTCCCATTCTTTTTCCTGGAACCAGAAAGTCAGTTAATAAAATTTGCATTTCCAAATTTATTTTTTAAAAATAAGATATTGTCATAGACTGCAATTAAAAAGAAGCAAGAAAAAAAAAATCAGTAACAGGAATTTCCAAACCATATGTGCCCTTTCAAACAAAAGCAGTATTAAGTCTTAATATCAATTTAATGAACTCTGTGAAAGCAAGTGACAAATCAAAAGCTGAACACTCCAGGTGAGAGATGACACTCAGTATCAAAATAGAGATTCAAAACACTGTGCTAGTAAAGTGACTTACCTTATGCCCAGAAAACCATCTTTTAAAACAAATTATCTTTTGCTATTAATGAAGTATAGAATAAAAATGCTAATGCATGCTCTTCCTAGAAGGATAACATTAACCTGCAAGATCAAAACAACAGTCCTGAGATTTACCCAAGTGCTGGCCCAGAGCAGAGGTAGAGACAACACACTCCTAAAACCTTCCCTCCCACCACTACCACTCCTCTAAATCAATCACAGAGGAGCAAACATGAGGTAAGAAAATCAAAAGCAACATCCTGCATGCTGCAGAAACAGCAAGTAAGATTTACAGCATCTCTTTTTGATCTCTCACACTTGACTGTGCACTCAACCAACTGAGAATGCTTGTGAGACTATGTTTATCAGGACATTTTAGGGTTTTGGTTTGTCTATTTTTCTATGTTACTTAAATAATCAGGCTTGTCTAATACACAAATGTCAAATAAGCACTTGAGTAATTTGCATCCAAGCTAAAAAACACCAAATTGTCAACTGAACTGCCCCAAATAAAACCACAGAAGCATCACCAAAACATATCTACTGAAGGCTCTACCTTTATTTTAAAAGCAAGCTCCCATTTCAAACACGTTTTAATAAAGAGACATTAATAATTTAACTCTAATTTACCTGATACCTCAGGCTAAGAATAAATTATGCAAGTCTCAAACACCTTTCCAGGAGAAGCCCAGTCAGCCAAGCTAAGGGTCAGCTATGGAAAATTCCCATGGAAGCAGAGCTGACCAGGGAAGCACCACCATAAGCAGAACACTCCCGGTGGTACCAGCCTCTCTTGAGCAATTTAGGGCTCCTTCAGGCTCCCAGCTGCAGCCCATGGATGATGCCATCTCAGGCAAGGTGGCTCCAGGTGCAGCTCACCCTTTCATCTCCAGTACCAGCACAGCCTGGCAGGCCAGAGGCTTTAGCTAACACCCCATGAAGAGCAGCTCAGGTCTCATGAGCACACAAATGCAAATATCTTTAGGGGGATTTGCCTGTATTGCACTGGAACTCCTCTCAAAGAAGCTAATCTAAAAATAAAATACAGTCTTAAAACTGCCAAACATGAGCAAAGAAAAAAAACCTATTCTCCTTACCACATTCAGGGATGACAGTAAAACCCTTTTGGTTAATATTCCCTGCCTACCCACCCCACGTCAGATCTAAGCTGACACACAACACAAAAACTCTTAGACCCAGCAGTTATCCAGCTGGGAACACTGATGCTCTCAGCCACCAGCCCTGCAATGCATACAAGCTGTGCCATACAGCCAAGTAATTCCAAATGACAGGACTCCTCCCACCTCCTAAGAATGAAGCTGTAAACTCAAGCAGATTTACCATCAAACATTCAGTGTGAAAGAACCTAAAATCATGTTGTATGTATGGCTACTCATTTATATATTCATCTATAACGCTACTCTATATGGGACAATTAAAATTCTTTTCTTTGTACTGAATGATGAAAATTATGTCCTTCCCACAAATCTGGTAGCTTGCTTTCATTCTCTGTGGAAGCTCTTGGACTTTCCTACAATTTATAGTGACATTCAGGTTCACTAAGTACCTAAAGGTTTATTAATTATGTGCCAAAAAGCATGAAAGGAGAAACCAGAGTTATTTAAGGATAAAAGTAAATACTTGTCACAGAATTTATCATAATACAGATGTCTTGAAAGGAGGAACAAGAGTTATTTAAGAATAAAGGTAAATATTTTTTACTGAATTTATCGCAATACAGATGGCTGACCATTGTTAAGCTGGCTGAACACAGAATTCTGGTTCTTTGTTATCTTAAAGGGTGAAAAAATACCTCTCTTCCCTTAAGCTGCTAAAGAAAGTGGGAAATTTTTTTGCTGAAACATAGTCATTTATATTGCCAGCTGTTCAGCTGATTCAGTTATCCATCAGAGGCACTCATATGTCCAAATTCAGATTTAAAGACAGGACAGAAAAAAAGAATTACACATTCATGTAATTTTGCCTGAACAGTCATAATCAACATTTAACTTTTAAAATATAAAGGCCATTTCTATTGCAGAAACACAGAGTCAGACACAGCAAATTAGTCCAGCTGTCTATCATGTCTGGTATTCTGCCTCCAAGCAGTGCCTTGCTTCATAAGGAGGAATAAGAAACAGTCTTGTTGCAATTAGCTTATTGCACAACTGCACACAGAAGAAAATCCTGATCTTGCACATAAGAAATCACTTTCTTTGTTTATGCTAAGTTAAGTGCCATCTATTTTCCTTGGGAATAGAACATTAGAGTATTTTGCAAACAGAGCATATTTCATTAAACATTTCAAGGAGGTTCCACCCCCATTCAGCACACTACATCTTTGTGAAGTCCATCGGTTTCTGAAACAGCAGCAAAACCCTGGCACCTTGCCCACTCCACAGAGGCTGTTTCTCAAAGCCCTGGAAGAGAGTGACCTGAGCCAGACACCAGCTTTTCCCACGCAGATGATTTTTGCATCTCCTTACTTTTCCCCCCAGCCACAATGTGTATCCCTTATATTAAGACTGAAAGCACAATGAGAATGGCTCAGTGTATGATTAAATCCAAAGCTGGCAGGCATCTGCTCAAGTATGGGAAGAGATGGTATCCTGCTAGTGACTGAAACCAAGAGCTAAGTTACCACTGTCCATCTCTGTTGTGATCAAAGCATCACATTCAGCCACACTTGATAATGCATTGTCTAGTGGGTAGTGATAAACCAGAAAGACTTCACTTAACAGATCATCTTTGGGTGGAGAATGAGGGCAGCACAGGCCTTTTAACTTTTCCAGCAAATAATTATCCTCAGTGAAAACAACTGCTTTTATAATCTTTCCCTAAGTAGTACATAAGATGCCACAAATTTCCTAAAATGAAGTTACCTTATTCTTTACAAATGTCTATTTATTGGCTGTAAAAAGACAATTTACTCAATCCTTCCTAATACTTTGTTTCTTTCTGTTTTAACTTACATGCCTTCAAATTACTTGACATTACCACATTCTCTCTCTTCTGTCATGTCTTCAGTTTATGCCATATTAATTTTCATGTAATACTTTAAATCATGCTACTCCACAGAGTATTTATTCCCTTCAGAACTTACTTTACACTTTGGCCCTACTGCTACAAGAACACCCCTGCACATTTCTGTGATTACTGTGCTGTGGTGTGTAATCTAGATTAAAAAAAACTGATTCGGGTCATTCCATCCTATATTAGGGGAGGAAAGATGTGCCCACAGGAACACCAAAAGCTACATGGCCCCTACCAGCAAGTTCCATCTTCCTAGACTAGCCAGTTCAAGTCCAGACTCAGGAGGGCAGTCTTAAACCTGTTCCCAGGTCTCAAGGAGGGCTCAGGCACTGCTGCAGTGCTCCACTCTGGAGTACAGACCAACACTTCTGCCCAACAGTATTCACTGGTCCCAACCTGCGGGAACCAGGGCTTGTCTCTGACTGCCCTGGAGGCTCAGGGACCCTGGCAGGGGGCTCAGAGACCTTGGCACAGAGCCCAAGACACCTGTGATTTGGACTCTAGCCCATGGAAATGATTACCAGCTTTATGTGAAGAATTACAAGTCATGAGAGTTTTAAATAGAGTAATAATAAGTTTGTCAGGTGCATAAGTAGATTTTGGGTTTTAGTACATAGGGGTGGGTGATGCCAATATGGAGGAACCTTGTGCCCTTTTAGGTTCCTTCCTTCTTCACCTTCTCCTTTCCTGCTGTGATGGTGGCACGGGTGATTGGTTTACAGTAGAAACTGACTGTCTAACTTAGGGGATAGGTATTGGAAAGTCATTGTAAATAATGTACACATAGCTATTAGTATAAAAAACTAACACTTCCCCATGGGCGGGGAGTCTGCCTTTGACTGTCCTGCCAGACAGACCTAGGCAGGACAGAGAATGTTATAGATAAGGTAAAATAAACAACCTTGAAACAAGAGCCAAAGATTCTGAACTCCTTCTTTGATCGCAGCTGGGGAAAAAAGGACTTTTAACATGTCAGGAACATTTTTAAAGCACAGAAAACCCAACACCAACCTCTATTTTATTGATGTCTGTAGAGCTACCCTTGACAAGAGAACACAATACTCCTCTGAGTGTACATGGTTGAAGAGAGAAATACTAACATTTTTCATGGGGTTTTAGTTATTTTTCTCCTTTCATTTTTTTTTTTCCCAAAGCCAAAAGTGTAATTTCTCCTTCTCTCACACACCACAGGATGGAAACAGCTCACACTACTCCTCCACTATATTCTGACCTTTTCCCCACACTGGTTTCGTTTTTTTTTAACATCCAACCAAAAGAAACACTATCACTGTAATTTGCACTGGGCCTGATACTCACAACTGTCAAGAAAGCATAACTGAGGCTAGGGCAGTAATGATACATCAATTTTTGCAAAGAATTAGAATAAAGTTTGTGATACATTAAATGTAGTTTTCACAAAGCTATATTCCCTCCTGTGTAACCTCATGCCATTTCAAGGGATTATGCTTGGATAAAACTCAGAAACTGACCATGTGATTTTTTTTTAAAAAATCTGATTAACATCTGACAGCAGCTAAGCAAGTGCATCCCATTCTGGCTAATCACTCTTTTCATTGCAAGGGAACCCTCAAAACTAGGTCTGCAGATATCTCTAACTACCATGTGAGACAGAAGCAGCACTGTAAGAGACAAGACTCCACCTACACCTTCAGCCCTTCCTGTTCCATTCTTTGCAAGCAAAACTGACCTCAAGAAGGCCACGTTGTCAAGTATCTTAATAAGTTCACACATTATTTTTTACCCTCTGTCACATGTAAGAGTAGAGCAGGATAAAAACAAAATCCTTTCGTTTCAAACTACTTGCTGACAAGTGATGAAAGAACATTGAAAAATGTAAGATGTTACAGGGTTTGAAAATGGAAATGAAAACACAGGCACAGGGAGGAGGAAGAGAGAAATGGACTCACAATGTAGGCATGTACCTGAATAGAAAATAGTATATTTTGCTTGTTTGGGGTGTTGTTTTTGGTTTTTTTTTGTTTATATTTACATGTTTGATCATAACTATCCCAACTTTAAACAAATCCTCTTTTTCTCCTTGAGTCAGAGAGGCAGACAGAATAAATACACACTCAAAAGCAAAACAGAAACAGTTTTCCATCTTAACCAAATTATTTTCCCCCAGAATAGTCATTGTCCAGCCTAAGAAAATTAAATGTTGTGCTTTGCTAAATAACCTCAGTATGTGTCCCACAACAATTCACAGCTCACATCATACACGTGTTAGCATTGTATGCTAATTCTAATCACTCAGGCACAGCTAAACAAACAAATTACAAGCAGGGCACAACCACTGTGAGATACCTTATCACAGAATATGCTCTGCTGGTGTAATTTATGTCATGCAGCTTACTTTTCTTCTAAACTCTTAAAGAAATCAATGTGGGTAAAGGCAGTTCCCTTTCCTCACATCTCTTTCTTCCCTTCCTTGAATATATAAATCCAGAGCCACTGTAAAAGCTAAGATTACATATTTACAGGGTTTTTTACACTAGAGGATTTTAATTTAGAATAAAAATCCATTTATCAAAACATCAAATGCCTATGAATTTTTTGAGAAATAAAATAAATAAACATGCATAACTAACTTCCTTCATTTCTTCTTTTACTCGATTTGTAGAAGTCAGGTTACAGCAGACTGAGGGGATTTAATTTAGTGAAACCCAGGAGCTTATTTAGTCATGTCCTAGGATCCCTCCATAGAATGCCTCAGCTTATACAGAATTTCTAACTATTTACAGTATTTTCAGCTACATTTCAGAGAAGAAAGAAGCGTAGAATCATACTGCCAATGTCAGAACATTTTACAGAGTACTTTGAAAACAGAAGAGATGTCCAGGATGAACATTTTTTTCATAGAGATTTTAATCAAGAGCATGTATTTCAACAATCTTATCTGGATTTTTTTTAATCCATCTATTGTATACTGACAGAAAACAGATTTTGAATTTGAGCTAGCAAGGCTGCAAGTTCTCCTAACAACTTTTAAAATACATAAGGGAAAAAAGAGCACTTTCATATATTTCAACCTCATGCTTAAGGCATAAAGGCACTTAAAATACTTCTAAATTAGGAAAATCCTGGAGTGAGGTATATATAGTTACTAGGAAGTCAAGGAAAATGGATAATTGAGATTATCAACTCAAGAAATGCCAACTCTCCTAATGAAGATGAACTAAGAAGAGCAGAGACACAGGAAGGCAAAAGAAATTACATATGTAACCTAGATGAAGCTTCTCATGAACATCCACCTATTAAAATAACCTCAGAGCTTTTCAACCAGCATTACATCCTTGTTTCAAAAAAAGGCCAGCAGCAGGACACAGTGGCAATGTATTTGGATATAGAAGGGAGGAGAATTCCAGAAAAGCCCTCTCTAGGATCTTCAACAATACCTATAAAGCAAAACTCAGTTGAGAACAGAAATATTCATAACAAGTTTCATGGAAACAAGCAATGAAATAAAAAAATTTGTGCAGCAAAATTACAACAGACCTCAAGTAAGAAGAATTCAGTAAACTTAAAAATAAAGGTAAAAAAAAGTCCCACAAGCAAGCAGAACATAAGCAGAATGATAATTCCTTTAGAAATTAGCAGCATGTCGAAGAAAGAACAGAAAAAGTGGATGCAAACTGACATCGAGCAAATATCACAAATATATACACTGACCACAAACACACAAAAAGAAGAAAAAGTAAGCAGGAGAAGTCAGGTCATCATTTAAAATACAACTAATATGGTCATGAGGGTAGTAGCAACAAAGCATTCCACAGCATGTACACATACATGAGGGGGTAAAGCTAGTCTGCAACTCCACAGTTGCTAACACACTAAGAAGGTCTTGGTAGGTCGTGTTGCCTTCTACCACCCTCCATCCTTCTCATGAATAAGTCAACTTCAGATAACTCAAACATATGCCTACAAATGTATAAAAGCAGGTTAAAATTACTATTCTGATAAATTACACAGTACCTGTTGTGCTGATTTGATAGTAAGAGAACTAGCTATATCCATATCTGAAACCAGAGAGGACAAGTGAAGTTTCATAAAGTACTGAAAAAAGCCAAACAGAGTAATTTTAAAATGGAGGAGGAAAACAGAGAAAGCTAGTGAGTGACAGCTCAGTCATTTCAACTTTGAAATACTCAATGAACTAAGCTTCCTGAGAGGACAAAAGCATGGGCACAAACAGAAGAAACTGAACACATGAGAGAGCAGATCAAGAACGCAAGAAGTCTTGCAGAAGCCAGAAGGGATAAAGTGTTGTGGCAGAGAGAATACGTCTATAAAGTAGAGGGAAAAGGACTTGGGGAAAAAATTCATCTGAGGGCAAGAAGTGAAGGTAAAAAACGTGTCAGCCCCAGGGATCAGACATGGTTGCAAGGAGTCTCGAGCATCAGACTGCACTTGGTATTACAGCTTGTCTCTTCCTACTTAAAGAGTCACTTCACCCAAGTACAGTATTCTTAATAAAACAAGAACCACTTAATTGTGGTTATTCCCAGCTTCTAGTCTTTGCATGTTCACTGTTAAGGCATTTCTAATCTGGAGCTTAATTGCCTGCCCAGGTTCCAGGAGTTGGAAGAGGTCAAAACTGATGAAATCCAAACACAATCTCTGCAGCAATGATTTAAACTAATAACCATGAGACAAGAGGGTCATCATGTCTGATGCTGCAACACTATAGACCAAAAAACAGGCCTCAAGAATTGTTTCTCAGGCTAAGCTGCATCTGAGAGATCTCTAAAGAATATTAAAGCCAAGTCTTACATTGTGACTGAAGCTGGTTGAAAAGAACAATGAAGCTGCAGATCTAAGTCTAGCTTTTTGCAGCAACAGACTGGAGATATTAAATCAACGAAGAAAATAAGAGGATGTAACTGAAGGAGAAGAGGTAAGTTTAAAAATGAACTTTTGCTCCCATAACCTCACTGCAATCAGGCATCTGAATAGCTGCCTCAAATAGGGAAAATAATTTTAAAAAAAAAGTCACACCAAAAACTTTAGCATGGCCCCAAAAGATGCGTGTTTTCACTGGAGCTGCAACAAAGGAAACAGTGGTAAAGCCTTCCAGAGACCCTGGGTAATTTTATCCTACCAGGCTTATCCCTAAACTCTGAAAATAAGCCGAGACAAGGAAAAGCATGGGGTAAAAAAAGGAAACAAAGGAGACATAGAAATTATGTCACCCCCAGCGATGTCCTAGTGGATTATAAAGGAATGTTACTGCTGATTTTGATATGACATTTGCAGAAGGCACTTTGACTGTATAAAGTTCAAAATGAAACTTCAGAGGAAGGGTGAAGTCTGTATGAAGAAAAGCTGAAGGTATACAAACAAGAAAGAAAAATCACAAATACATTATCTTTCAAAAGTAGATTTTGATAGAATTGGGTTTCTTTTCTGCAGTTGTTTACTTCCAAGAAATGGGACATTTGAGTAAATTTTTGTTTGGTTTGGGTGTTTTTTCTTGTTCATTTTTTTTAGGAAATCTCGCACTATTTAAACCCAAAGCATCAATTCAAAGTCTGTCAGCATCTGAGTCAAAATCCCACACTCTAGGAATTCAGACCAAGGAAGTGAGAGCAGCCCCAATGTGACAGACAAGCAAACAGAACGGGGAGTTTTCTGCACATTTATTGATAATTCAGAAGCCACTCTATACAGGGAACTGGGGTGGGGAAGTGTGAGTTCCTGAGCATTAATCATTGCTGTGAATGACGTTCAGTAAACAAAATCAAGCTTAAACAGAAAACATTAGAAGGTATAATGAATCAACCAACCATCAACCTCTACCCAAAGCAAGAATTTCTGCAAACACCTTCCCCTTCAAAACTCACCATTTGATTTAATTTCTCGTACGTAGTTACTTGGAAACCACCCTGTTTTTCCATTTAAAGTTCCTTCCCACCAGCCTCCTTCTTCCACTCTTGTAACATGAATAATATCGCCTTTTGAAAAAGAAAGTTCATCTTCATTTGTCTGTTGAAAATTAAATTTGGCTCTCACCACCAACTGATGGTTGCCGTTATCTGTCATGTCCTAATAAGAGAAAGCAAGAAATAAAATGATCCTTAGAGACTTAAACAATATTTCCAAAGCAAAACAGAAATATCCATAAAATGGAAATAGCCTTTCCTCCACACACAACAGTCCCCACATATTTTTACTCAGAAGCCTTTATAAGAAGCAATTTGGCATTTCCAGTATTTGTGTAATTTTTAATCTATAGGTTTTTATCACCTGTGGGAGTATATATAATCCCTCAAATCAGAAGGGGTTAACAGAGCTAAAATGAGAATAATAATTGCTCTCACAAAAAAGAACATACACATTTTCTATAACTACCATAAATGGAAAATGCCTTTGACAACTACAAAGAAACAAAGGCTTTACATTATAGTTTTTTTCTAAAATCCTCTGTGCTGCAAGGAGGGAGAAACTGAGTTTGGTTTAATTTAATTTTGGATCTATTTAGAGTTTGCAGCTCAAAATCTTTTTCTTTTCTTTCTTCCTGTAACAGATCAGGTTGGTGGCTTTCACAGCTGAAGGTACAAGTGGCCTGCCCATGAAGGAGTGTTCTTTCACAAACCTATGAAAGGATTATGCAACTTACCTTGAATAAGTACTCCAAATCATTTCTCTCAAGGTTAGC
Organism: Thryothorus ludovicianus; assembly: GCA_013397245.1. NCBI lineage: Eukaryota > Metazoa > Chordata > Aves > Passeriformes > Certhiidae > Thryothorus > Thryothorus ludovicianus. Next base: position 804,543 of record VZTB01012666.1, read on the forward strand.
AAAGCTGGCAGCCTGTAGCATGCAGACATGCAGCTGTCCACACACACTACGTATGCATGCTCATCCCCTACCAGGGATGTGGAGGCAGATTATCACTCTATCCTAATGTGCTCAGAAGTAGTAACTAATAAGTCTTCTGAATTAATGATTTTCAAATTCAGCATTTTGTCCTCAGATGTCAGTTTTGGGTATCTGCACTATTCAAGCATTTCATGAGAGTTCGGGCAAACCTTTATGCTAAAACAGTGCAATACTTGGACAACTTTAGAAACATTGCACTGGAACTGAGAGAATAGCACTACAAACACTACATGTTTGTCTATATCATAACTAAGGATCAACACCTTTACAGCTGGAGAAGTAGCTTAGTGAGAAAATGACTGTGCAAGCAGTCCTAGCCAATTATCCAGGTAGAAGAATTCAGAATTCACCAACACATTATGTTGCCTATATAGTTGAGGTGATGAAAAGACTGCATGTTGTCACTAGGATCTTACAACATGCCAGCTTAATTCATAACCCCAGCAACCATGTTACTGTATCCCAACTCAATATGACTTTCAGAGGTAGCAGCTGAGAAGCTACAGGAAAATGAGGGCAAAGACAACTTGAAAAAACTCCCAAGATAGTGCAAGTCCCAGTGTTTGAAAACTGGACAGGCATATTTTCAAACAAGTGCCTCTGCCTCAGTCCTCTGCTTCTACATTATGTGCTTTCATCCTCACTGCTCAACAAGAGAAAATGTTTTGGTTTAGTAAATGGTAAAAAGCCACAAAATAAGCAGAAATATTGCACAGTGAGATCAACTACAAACCCTATGCTCTGCCAGTACGGCTTTCCAGCAGAGGAAATGAGTACAAACTTGGTGAGAACAGTTCCAAACAGATCATCTACACCAATAAAACCAAACTAGGAATTTCCTGGGTTTGGCCACTAGCTCTTTTTCCCTCCTTCTTGCACTTCTCTGCTCTAACTTTGCACAGAGCAATTCAGATCACCAAAATGATAGAAATACTGAAAACTCTGATTACTGCAGTGATCCAGCTAACAGATAGTCTGACCAACTTCTGCATCTGCAAAACTGAGTGGGCTGTGAACAGCAGAATGGAGCTCAAATTAATGGCCTAGGGCAAAAACTTGCACAGGCTCTGCTACCAGAGAAAATACATTACACCACACCTAAGAAAGCCACAGATAAAGCAGCTTTCATTAGGGATCTGAATCCTCCTCGCAAGCCTTCAGTGACTAAAAATATGTTTTATCACAATTTCCATGAGGTATGCAACCCTGATTTCAGCTGTACTATAGAAAAATGGCCCATATGATTCAGTTACCTGAAGGCAAGTTGAAGGATCAACCTTGAAATATAACAGAAGACAGAAGCAACTATCACTACTGACAACATTCAAAGCACCACCTTCACAGAGGTTTGAATAACCCTCAGTCATCACCCCTAAACTCAGAGAGAAAATGAGATTTTTGCCTTTGGAAAAGCAAGTCCTTACACTGAAAAGAAAAACATAAATCCAGGAAGATACTGTCTATGCAGACAACATAGAGCACTAAAGGAGGAAAAAACAGTTTGACGTTCACAAAAAGATGCACGTATTTTGAAACGTCATATAAAAACCTGCAAAAACAAACTCACAGGCTAAAAATACACAACAGGAAGAGAGGAAAGAGTTACTTTGCTACACTATAATTCACTTAGAAAACTCATTGAAAACAAAAAGGGGAAATGAAAGAGGGAAAAAAAAATAACACACCACAGCATGTTTCATTCTTCCAGAACTTACCAAACTCCGATACTGTCCCTGAAAGAGTTTTGAAGTTCTACTGTGTGAAGACTGGGATCCCAGAGAATCAAAGGATTTTATCCGATGAGATGAGGGACGTGCACATACAGAATCACTGCCCAGCCCTATGTCTGTAGAAGGGAGAAAAAAAATTAGAATTTTAATAATCTGCATCTATAACTTCTGCTTACCTCTGTAAAATTCATATGCTTAAAGCAGATTTTATGTATCTGCAGTTATTCAGTAATTTAAGATTTAAAAAATGATAGCAATAAATAATCTAAAATCCTGAGAAATCAACAATTTCTTCCCCACACTGACAAGAAAACAACTTGGCCTGTTTAGAGAGAGGAGGTTAGGGTTGTATTTCTCTATTCCTACTCACTACCAGTCTATTTAAAGGTAATTAACCAGCATCATTTTAGCTAGTAGCCAAGAATTTTGAATGCATAAAACTTGCTTGAAGTGAAGCCAGCCACATCTGTTTCTTAGTTCTTTCCACAGCCCCCCATCTCCTTCTCAATTAAAACATTCCTTCCACTGTCTTTTTTCCTACATTCCTTTGCCTCATCCCAGTTTTTTTGCCAACTAAGCTATTTTTTGTTCTTTGGAGGGAGGACTAGGAATAGAAAAAAGGAAAATGTTGCTTCTCAAGTAAACAACACCCTCCTAAAACACTCTCTCCTCTTCCCTTTGTCTCTCCTCTGTAAGCCCACTCGTGCTGTGTTCACCTGAAGGGGCTGCTGGGGTCCCTTGTGGGCTGGGAGGCACCAAGGGAGCAGCAGGACAGGGCTCATGCCACCATCCCAGCCAGGAGTGGGGCACCAGGACAGTCCCAGACCTGGACACTGGGCTGGCATTTCCCAGGGATGGGATGTTGTCCTGTGCCTTAGTGAGCCACAGCCAGCCAGGGGCTGCACCAAAAGCAGCTCCCAAGAGCCAGGTTCAGTGCTGGCTGCAGCCTCCTTCCTTGATCTCACCACTCCAGAGATTAATACTTTGATGGAGTGAGAACCCACAGAAGTCTTTAATCAGTAACCATGCCCATGACTCACATTCCTCATATTGTAGGAAGGCTTATCTCAGAAGAACCTGTGTATGCCTGAAATTCTTGCAGACCCACATGGGGATCTGAAAGCCATCTTCCAATACTAGAGCAGAGAAATAGAGCCTAAAATGCCTGCTGCACAATTAATGAAAACTGTTTGGAAGAACAAGGTTTATGCTTGCTCCCAGGAATGAGACAACTCCACAGTTTGCATGTGGTTTTGATTTTTGGTTTCCATACCACCACATGCCCCCACTGTGAAAGGTCCCCTCTAACCAGCTGCAGTTGTGGCTTTTTGACGTGGGCATTAATCCATAGACATCTGGACAAAACAGCCACACTTCTCCTTTTTAATGACAGCAAAGGCAGCAATGGCCAGTGTACAGCAGTTTTAAAGATGTGCTGCACTGGTTTGCATTTGCACTTACACTTGAGATGGGAGGCAGTGTCTCCAGCTGGTCTAAACAGCTTCAAAGAAGTCAATGGTATTACTCCATGCCCACTCATTAAAACTAAGATTTGGTTGCAAAACTTAATTTTAAGGGGCGCTTTCTAATGCAAGGAAAAAAATAAACCACCAAAACCAAACCACAAAATCTCTATTGAAACAGACTAGAGAAGTATCAAAAACGTGACAAGACACCTATCTCATTAATATTAAATGAAGTAATCCTTATGCATCACTCTCTTTTCTCTAATTTTCATTTTCCTCCTCACACAAAACCTGACACAGTACAGTTTTAGACCCTCTCTCAGACTCTGACCTGATGACCTGAAACTTGCTGCTGATGGTGGAACAGGAAGAAACCAAAAGGGCCAATGTTAACATTTCTTGACTGTCCCAGGGTCCTGTTGGTATAATTTAGCACAGCCTCACTCTACAATGATGGATGGACACCTCTCACCTTTTATTTCTACAGCTCTCTCCCTTCCCACCAAAGAACGTGAAGTGAGTGGTTCATGACTTCTAGCTGCTAAATGAATGAAATATTTGGCTTAAGGGAACAAAGACTTTGGACATCCTTTTGTTATTGGTAAGAAAGGATAACACTGGGAAATGTAGGCTGGGGAGAGCAAAAATATGGCCAAGCTGTTCAAATAGGAGAATGACAGAATGGAGCAAAAGTCAGTTTTAGAATTTCAAACTCAGAGGGAAAAAAAAGAAAAACAACCTAAAAAACAGGCCCTCTTTCTAAACTGCCTGCCAGATTAAAGGCTTAGCCTTAGCTCTACCACAAAGCTCCCTTCTGCAGAAGACATTACTAGAGAACCCAGAGCCACTGCAAAGTTTTAAAAACACGAACTTCAACAAAAGCTCTTTTAAAATGCTGCATATGTTCACCTCATCATGAGTACAGCAGAGGTATAAATATACACTGATGCAAGGTGAAAGTAGCAGTAAACCAGCAAAAGAGCAGTCTACTTACCTGCAGTCACCTTATTTAAAGCCACAAGAGAGCTAAGAACTTTGCTGAAATTCTGTCCCTGATACAGGTCATTTGCATCAAAAGTCTGAAAAAAACCCAAAAAAACATAAGTTAAGTCATAGAAACAAGCCTTTAAGCTTGTACATACAAATCATGACTGCAGAAGCTATTGCATGATCAAGGTATCAGTCTTTTATGAACCAGTAAAACTGTGGGGGTTTTTTTCTCCTTAAAAAAAAAAAAGGAAAAAAAACCAACAAACAATGGCACTTTTAAATGGAAAGATAATGGAAAGCTGTATTTGAAAAAAAAAAAAAAAACAAAGAACAGAGAAAGTAAAAATATCAAATATCATTTAAGTTACAAGAAAGTTGAATAAAACAAGTATCAGAAGTTTTCCTAAGACATTTTGGCCACAGAAAAGTTACTGGGTACCATTACTCTTGGCATACTCTTCTTTTTCTGTAGCAGTGCACAGGCATTGTACCTGATTTTTCATAATATACTTTTAAAATTACTACAAACACTTTAAGAAATACTACAACCTACATGATATCTCATTACAAGACAGAGATGAAAGCAGTATTCCTGAGCATCAATGAATTTTAAAAATAATTAAATTGCTGGACAGGTTAGACCAAGGATGAGGTTTGGGAAGCGGATGGATAAAAGGAGAGGTTTATTTTATTTTTATTTTTAAACTGTGGTAAGGTGATCCAAATCTTGAACTATCTTGCAGGAAACACTCCAGCAACTTTCAAGCACTAAGTGATGACATTAAACATCTGGATTTTTTGGGGAAAAGAGGACACTTTTTGAAAAAAGGAAAAAACCCCACAAACCCATATTTGCCTGAGGTAATGGAAACACTCATCCAAAGTCTTACAAAAATAGCACTTGCAACAAATTCTGCATAGGTTGGAAGGACTCACAGTACTCCTTCGTGCAAGACTAGAAAGCTGACAATAAAAGACAGCTGCTACAGTTCTTCCAACTGATTTAAGAAACAAAGATTTAGTTTTCTGCAATATAGCAGTTTTTTATCTAAAAAGTCAACAAAAACATCTTCACTTTCCTGATAACAGACCCATCCCACAGAAAGTCCTTACCCCAGAAAATAGCCTTCAGACAGGAGAGGAAAAACTCCTAATCCCAGGGGAGAAGCGAGAAAGGAACAAAGAAAGGCCAGTTTAACCCAAGAGAAGCCAAAGTGTTAACAAAAGCTATGAAAGTAACCACAGAAGGGGCTGCCAGACCAGTTCTGACCAGTGATATATTATCACAGGTAAGGTAAAACAGATTTAGGAAACATTTAGTGTTAGTCAGTTAAAAAAAAAAACAAAAACAAAACATCTCCCAATGCACCCACAATGTTTGAGGTACCTGCATACATTAACATGCTCATCTCTCCCCCCTCAGACTGAGGATGATCTCTGGCTCCAGAAAGCAGCAGTTCTAGCTGGACTGTACAGGAGGTACCAACATCTCTCAAGCTCAAGCAGCATTTACACAGCTCAGAAAAGCAATGCCACACAATACACACAGCATCGAGCATTCAGAGTCACACACCAGTATGCTCCAAGCAGTTATTGCTCACATAAATTATGTCAAATAACTATTTCAACAAGTTTCACTGGACTACAGATAATTTTAAAAGACTACTCTTAGTTACTTGAAGCTGTAAAGAGTAAGGAGAGGCACCAGGGAATTTCCTAGATGTGCATTTTGTAAGGCTTTTCCTCAAACACAAGGAATATTAAAAGAACTATGTACACAAAAAAGGCATTAAGGAAATAAAAGATAATCTGATTTAACAAAAAGACATGATAGATTTTATTAGCAGCATAATTCATAAAGTCAAAACCAGGCTGGAGATCAGTTTAACTACTGCTCAAATTGGGCAAAAAAATAAGCTGCTATGGAACAAGTATTAAGACTGTGAAACTTCCATTGTTGCTACACATTTATTGTGGCAGTTTTTAAAGAAGTAAACTTGAAGAACAGAATCACAAAAAGAACAGAAATCACAAAAAGAAGTAGAATCACAAAAGCCTAGCCCTGATCCTAAAAAAAAAAACATGAGAGAGATGCTCATGCAGAAACCAGAACTGAATCAGAAAGCGACAACAAGGGAGAAAGAGAATGACTAAGAAAGGGAACATTATAGCTTAAACTTATAAAAACGTAAAAACAAGCCAACCCTAAATCCATTTTAAGCTTACCTTCATTCTGGATTCTGATAGAGCTAAGAGCTCTCCAAAGTCCAGCTAACTTGAGAACAAAAGGTTGAGAGGAAGCCTCGTTTCCTGCTACACTCAGACTATAGGGGATACTGAGAACACTCTGATTGGGTCATCCCAACACATATAGTGCCATAAAAAACCTGTATCCAGGACATGCATCCAGTCTGCTCCACAGGAAACAACACAATGGGAGGATGCAAGAAACATTTGCTTCCTTGTGATTTTACATGAAGCAATTCTGACAGGAAGCCACCCTCAGCAGCTCATGGCCAGTATGTTCAGCAGCAGTCCACAGTAAAGGGGGAGGGGGACATGACACCTTCCAGAGGGATCTTCTCCTAACACAGCAAATGTTTAAGAAATAAACAACTTAGAGAGGTAAAAGGTAAGGGAAATAACGTAAGTGTTCTAAAGTTTTGAGGCTAATTCTTGATTATAAGCCCCTTATCCCAAAAAAAAAAAAAAAACCAACTACAAAAAAAAACTCAAAAAAAAATAAAAGAAATACACAACCCACCAAAAAAAAAAAAGCATCAAAACCCTAAACACCCCATCAAAACAAAACAAAAAAAATACCTCCCTGCCAACCACTCACACACTTCTTCCATCTTAGTGGTGGTTTGCTCATTTCACAATAAACAAAAATACAAAAAACAACCCAAAAATCAAAGAAATACACAACCCACCAAAAATAACCCAACAACAGCAACAAAAGAAAACCACACCAAAAAACCAAAACACTCCATCAAAACAAAACAAAAATCTCCCTGCCAACCACTCACACCCTTCTTCCATTTTAGTGGTGGTTTGCTCATTTCACAATATATCTGAAAATTCTGACAGAGTAAGCATCCACTAGTCAGAGGAAACAGTCTACTCCAGGTTTTCAAGAGAAGTCTGACTTGCATGTGGCCTGTAATCTTCATTCTGGTAATTATGGACAAATTAGCTGTAGAACTGACTCTCAAAATTTATCTTGATGTTAAAAAGATTAACTTTTCAGTCAAATGGATGACACTGGATGACAAACAACTCCCCTCCACCATACAGCACTCCTAATTCTTCAATTGCAAAAATCTAAGCTGAATTTTGAGATCCAGATATCAAGCAAAACTATTTTTATAACACAATATATTACCAAATAATAAAGTCTGTATGCTAAATTACCTTCTATAACACTGGCATAACTCACTTTTCTAATCACAACAGAAGCGTAACATGAATTCAGACTTGCATATCCTTACAGATCTTTAAACCTAAAACCACAAACACTCAGAAGGTATTGCTTTGCAAATATTAAGATTTGTCTTTTGAACTGTATGCAATAGGTATATATATAGACATTAAACAAGGCTTTATGGGAAAAAATATTTTCAATATGCCCTCGATTTCCAGGCAAACAAAATTCATAACTCTGTAAAGACTATCTGTGAAGAAATTCACCCTCTTGTTCATTAAATCCTTACCTTCCACCAAGGGTCAGATTAAACATTGCTAGGAATACAAGAATAAAACCATCATAAATAAGATCAGATGAGGACCCAGCCAAGCCAAATCTTTTGAACAAACTATTTAATTAGCATACCTTTGTTTTTAACTACCACAGAATTGCCCGCATGCATGTATGCTGTACGTAAGCATAAAGATGAGAGGAGGAGAGTGGGGTGATGCTCAGAGTGATTTGTCCTCCCAAGTCACCACCAGGAGTGATGCAGCCTGGCTTTCCTGGAGACAGCTGAGCATCCATCTGCTGCCCATGGGAAGGAATGGATTCATTCCCTGTCCTGCTTTGCTGGCATGCACAGCTTCAGCTGTACCCATCACACCACCTTTATCCCAGCTGTGAGTTTGCTCTCACTTTTACCCTTCCAAATCTCCCAGGGAAGAGTGGGAATGGGACTGCACTGCAGGATGGGGTTGAATCACAACAATTTCCCAGACGGATACTGTGTTCTAAAGGCAGACCAGATCAGGCTAACTGTGACCTACAAACAACACTCAGCATAACACTCGAGAGCACTCTGCCACTTTTGGTCACTGACTGCCAAGGCCTGCCATTGCCTTCCCCACCCACAGATCCTGGCTTCCCTTTCCACACAAATTCCAAACACACAAGCCTGGCTTCTCACAACTATATACGCATTTTTCTGCCCTCAGATGGGGGGCACACTGGCTACACACTTTATTGATAACAATTTTATGAACTCTTCCAGGTCCTTAATGAAATGTTACATAATGTGGTCAAGTAGCAATGGCAGCAAAACCCCTACAGCAAGATATACACTGGATGGTCATTCTGCATTTGGAATTATAATGAAGTTTATTAATAAGCCAGTTTTTACACTCACTTCATGAGAGCCATTTTCATTTTTCCATCACTGACATTTCTTCAACACCAAACAAAATGCCTTAGAGATTAATTTCATCCACATACTGGCTGTTCAACTACCACATCCACCCTCTGATTTTAAACAAGACTGAACTCTGCATGGATCTGCTTAAACTCTATAACATTCAAAATTACCTGAATTTATTATTAGGGCCATTTTAAGTCATCTAAACCACTAACCCTCAGTGGATGGAGACTTCTGGTCACTGTTTCTCATCTAATAGCAATAAGGAAATAAAACTAACATAACAATGCTTATCCCTCATATCCCTGCAACAACCAGAACCTACTGAAAGGAAAAAACACTACCAGAGAACTTGATAAAATAAAAAGGAAATGAGAAAATAAAGCTGGAAATATACCTGGTGAGAGCAGACTACAGCATGCAGTAAGCCTGCAGCAGGATCCTCTTCTTCAAATCAGTCAGATTTAAGGCCTCTTGTAACCTTCATACTATTTTATTTCCCCCTTCTAGACCTTATAGTCAGAATTCTGTTAGGGAGAAAGTATTTTTAAAATAAAGGAACTTCACCTGATAATGCAAGGTCTACAACTGGAGACAGCAAAAAAAAAAAAAAATCAGGGGTAGTTCAGTAAAGCTTTCTTCAGACACACACTTTCTTCAAATATATCTTCCACAAATCTTAACTTGCTTGTATCCTTAAGTCAGCAGAGCATCAGTGAGGTTGTATCTAACAGTCACAGCAAGAAAAGTTCATATATTGGTTAAGAGTAAAATAGACATGTTTTTCCTTGCTAAACTACTGCATTAAAAATCCACAGGTACAGTATTCCCAGTGAGTACTAACACTTAAACCATCTGACAGAAATAGGTGACAGCTCTCTTTACAGTACTGCATCATCAGCTGCAGCAGCTGAGGAGCTGGCTCGGGAGCAGCCCTGGCATCTGTGCAGCACAGATAGGGCAGCTGCTGCCAGCCTCACCAGCCAGCCCCAAAATAAGCTGTAACCCCTGGGCTGTGTGGACTGAACCAGCAGGACACTTTCCAGCTCAGTTTTGCAGCCTCGGGCCCCTTGCACAGAAGATTAGGAGAACATTGGCTCGCTCAGCCGGAGGAAATGGAAGGAAATGAGCAGAGTGGCTCGACAAAGCACAGTGTGACACCACAACGTGTCACTCCACCTGTTCCCACTGCACACACTGCAGTGTTTTTGGCTACGGGACCATGAATAAAAAAAGCAGAAAGGAAAAAAAAGCAACTCATGTTTAGAAACAGGTGATCGTAAAATATACCAGGAATGCCAACACTTTGTTTTGCTGTGCCACCACCCCCGGTGTGGCACAACCCTTGGAGCAGCTGGCAAGAGGATGCCATCCACAGTTCACCTTCCAGTGATGGCACCCAATAGGCCCAAGCTGAAAAAAGACTCTGTAGGTAAGGCCACATGCAAATCACAGATTTGTTCATTTATTCTCACATTAGGTCAGCTCTAAGTGGTGCTGCAGCTATTATGCAGCAGCAGCTGCTGCTCGAGCTGTGCATTATCATCTGAAAGCTGCAGCAGTAAAAGGAGAGATAAGAAAAGCAGGGAACTATGACAACTGAGAGGAAAGGAAGGGGTGAGGGGAGAAGAGATGATTGCAAATGTTCTGGAAATCTCTATGAAGCACACTGTTGCCCAAATGTAGCACTGTACAGCACAAAGGAGAGTTAAAAGGAAAAAAAATAAGTTCTGTTTCAAAAATTAAGAGTAAGATAAAAGGAAAGGTTTAAAAATAACTGGAAAAATAGACCTGCAGTACAAGATTTCTTGCCATTTGGTAACATTTCACAAGAGAAACATCAGTATTAAAGAATAAATAGAACTTAAGAGGTGGTCTGGAATAAATTTTGCTGCTCATATAAACATGTTTCTCAGAAGTAAAAATCTAATTGTACTAAAAACATCACATCACCTAGAAAGCTTTAATTCCTGCAACTAGTAATACTTTTAAGATATAACATGTTATCTACAAAAACAAGCAGAACCAGCTGTAAAAATGTATATGGAAGTTATGGATGTTTGTAGTGTCTGTGTGCACATCTGTGTGTGCATGCATCCAGATACACATTTAAAACACAAATCCAAAGAGGACAAAGGTTAAAAAACCTGATTTAGAGTCCTAAAGCTTTCCAACTCCAAGAGTTTCTGCCCAAACCAGACACATCAAAGTGCTAAGGATTCTACAGAGCATGAATTTTAAATACTAAACAACATTTTACCTAAGAAAGTGCTTCAAAGTAAACTTCTAAACATTGCTGAAACTAAACATACACAAACTATTTTTCATCAACACAAGCAAAAATATAATTAAAAAAAAAGAAACACAAAGAAATGCTACGTCTCCTTTTTGAGAAGAACTATAAAATTTCTTAAGCTTTCCAAATCGGTGTTTAGAACGCAATACTGCAAGTTAGTATCCTCAAATGAATTCTTTTTAGTATAGAATTTAGTATTTTTGAGCATAAACACCTTGTAGTAGCAATCCAAGATGTGATTTAAAAAGCAGAAATAGAAAGATTAGCACTTCCTACACTTGTGTAAGTAAGAAAACACAAGGACAAGCCTGTTCCAACTTTCTACCTGCACAGTAAAACAAAAACGATATTTACCATCACCCCTTCATTCTAAAACACTTTCAAATTGCTTTGTAGATTTTGGATTAGAGATGATATCACAAAGTGATAACCTCAGCTAACATAGAGAAAGAAATCCAGTAGCACATAGTATTAATGCACAGTTGAGTACCATGGCTTAAGGAAACTCACAATCCTGGAACTACGAGCAAAATTAAAAGTTGTTGGAATTAAATTACCAAAGAAAATTTGATCAGGACACTGAAGTTGAGATGTCTCAGTACTTGCCAATGTAACAGATTACACCAACATGCTTGGCTAAAACACAGCAATAGCATAAACACATTCTAGTGCCAACAAAGAGAGGCACCTCAACAGGAAAATTGGCCAGAAATATACCCTTAGCAAGATTCAGTCCAGCAAAATCCGCCTCTCTTCCTGATATACGCAGACAATTATGTGAGCTACTCTCCTAAAATAAATCAGGAAACACAACTGTGGAAATCCAGGCCAAAATGCAAAGGGAATACTGCATCCAAGTAAGAAGACACAGCATTGAGAAAAGGAAAAAACAAGTACACATTTGGAAATAAATACAGATAGCTCTGCTATTAAGTAGAATAAGCAGTCAGTGACAAAAATGTTAAAACTTAATTTTCACTAGTAACTGCACAAGGCAGACACTGCCAGTACATCTTATAAACAAGAACGTGGTTAAATAGTCATTTTCTTGGGCAAAATCACATGAGCAAGGTAAAGGATTTTCCCAAATGAAACAGACTGTAGAGAAGGAAAGCAGCTTCTATGTCTTTCTACTCTTCCCCCAACCCTACTCATCACAAGAACAAAGCTAACATTACTCCAGGACTGCGATGCTGATTCTGAGAGTAGACACATCTATTTCATCAAAGCAGTGCCTTCTTGTATGAATAGCTGATTAAAGATCAATGTCACAGGACACTGTGAAGTCAGGTTTAGGGCTGTCTACAAGACAGATGCTGGTAATCTATTGAAGTTTGTCAATAACTTGCAATTACAAAAAACCAGAAGATCTGGCAAATTTTGGCTTTCCAAACCCATGTGATGTCTGTAACACTATCAGCTGGGCACCTTCCCAAAACTACAATCCCTCCTGGACATGAACAATTGCAAGTAACAGGGATAGCTGGTCCCTTGAGTGGACACACTGTTTTTTAAATCACAGTTTTAGATCATGATTTTGGGAAGCTACTCCTTCATTCCACAGCTTCAGCTACTTCAGACTGCTGGGCACCAATCCTTTCACCAACCCCATTCAACACTTGCAGGACAGAGCAGCATGGAGAAGATAAACCTTCCTGAGTTTCAGTTCAGTGTGTCTATCGTGCCCTCTAGTACTGGATCACAGGTAGGCATCCATCCCACCTTCTCCTCTATAATCCATAGATTTTCAAGTAAGGTTACTGCAACAGAATCTGTAAACTGCTCCCATTTTACAGGAGACACATACATTATATGGCATCATCATTTTCATATATCTGCAATTTCTTCCTGACTTTTCTTTTTTTCCTCAGAAATACGTTAAAAAAAAACAAGTTATGAAAAAGCCTTAATGAAAGAACAATCTAAAAAAAGGTTTCTGGCACGAACTCCCGACCAACACTTCATGCTAACTAAAAGTATCAGAAACACTGAAAAAGAAAACTGACCTGAAATAGATCAGTCAGTCACAGTAGAAATCAAAATGACACTGGAGCTATAATGACAGTGGTTAAGACTACCAAAACAGGATGCCCAAAAAGCCTGGCCAAAGATCCCCAAAGGGCCTGGAAGTAGTTAGCAAACATAAGCACTCAGAATGAAATGTTCTCTTTCCCAATGGCTGAACTGAGTAGTGACAATAAATACTTTAAGGCTCAGATTAAACCAGTTCCTAAGTTGATATATTCAGGAAACTTTCAACTAGGTTTCAAACATTATGAACTGAGAGTCTGCTTCTGGCATACTTGAATTGTAGGTTTATTTTCTAAAATAAAGTACACATCAGCTAAACTGTGAACATCTCCATACTCTTACCTAAAAACACAGGAAGGATGGCTTGCCACAACTGATTTCAGATGCCTTCTGTCTAGATGCATGTTCTGCCAACATTTCTCAACTAATTTCTGAAGTATCAGCTTATTTTCAAAAGCCATGCTGTATAGAGAGATGAGGAGAGGCCTATACAATGAAGCAAAAAGCTTAATTTACATAATGAAAATTTTTGAGAGAAAAAAAAAAAAAAGAAAAACTAGGAAAACCTGCTTCCAAAATAGGGATTGTTACCTGAAATCCAAATCTCCATTTACAAAACAAAGGGAGATTTCTATGAAGTCCAAGTACCACAGGCACACAGTAGGATTGCTGAGACAGACTTGTTTCAGAACAGCAGTGTTCAGAGACACAGGCATGCCCACAGCATGTCAGAGAGCAAGAGCTGGAGGTGGGTGAAAGGAGGCTTCTTATTGCAAAAGATTTTGTACTACACAAGGTTATCATCTCCCTCCTAAAATAGCCTGCTGGCTGTTTTACTACACTACCACGTGCTGCAACCACAACTTAAATGCCATCACATGCTCACATTTCATCTGGAACAAATGTGTGCAGCCAAGTAAGTGATCAGCTGATGCAGAGATTCAGCATCAATGGAGAATGAACTACGGACAGAGCACGAGCCAGAAGCACAGACCCAGTGACCTCAAGCACACTTATTTCCCCCACTGCTTATCAGCTTGAGTCTCATTGCTGTGTGCACACGTACTTTTTAAAATAAACATTTTAACAGGAAAGAAACAGGAAAATTTTTGTAGCACTAAACACGTAGTAGTAGCCAAAGAAGAAAGACTGAGGGGAAATTGATATTCTGACAACAGTCAGAATTTGACTAAGTGTGGTTAAATATGTGGAAAAAAAAAGTGAGAGAGGGGAATAAAGATAAAAAAAGAAATGCAAGAACTAAAGGAAAAAAAGGAAAAAAGAAATGTCACACCCTTCTGGTAAGAAGAGATTTAATCAGAAATCTCAATTGCTTCCTTAATACACTGTGGAAAGTGCCAAAAATTAAGAACAAACACTTACTCAATTTTCATATAGCTTGTTGAAATTTTCATTTAATTTAGAATCACAATAATGGAAAAAAAGTAATTCAAATACTTAGCAGAAATGAACAAGTCCCAAAACCAACACTTCAGGCTTGAACTACAGTAAATTCATTTCAATACTTTCCTTTTTAAAACTGGTTGGAGAATATAAAGCTGTATGCAAATCCCTGAGCTACAGCTCCTCCCAGGCACACCCTTTTCAATCCATGGTTTACCATTTTGACTCCAGCCAGTAAAAACATTCTTTAAAAAAGGACCTAGGGCTGAATCTCTCCCTCTCTTGCAGGTACCTGCAACAATGTGATCCAGCATCCTTCACCATTTAGTAATGCTCATTTTGAAAGGGCAGGCACTGGACTTTATCCAGGATGCAGGGGCCAACCTCACCAGCATCTGCTGTGGTGACCAATCCTCCTGCTGTGGCAGGGCTGGTGGAGCTCCTGGGCAGCCCTGGGGCCCAGTGTCTTTGGTCAAGGAAGACAGAACACTGAAGCCAATTTAATGTAACAGCCTTTAAGTTGAGGGCATCCAGCAGCTGCCAGGCCAGCAGACAAGACATCTCTCTGAAGCACAGGGCTGACACCTCAGGGAGAGACATGCAGCATGTGTCTAGGTAAAACCATTCCAGCTCAGGATTTGCCCACAGATCACTGCAAGATTTCAGGAGTAAAATCTCTCACACCACCTTACACTCTTTTCGCTCAGGGAGTCATTAAACTGATCTCACAGAAAACTAACTCAGCAAGTGGAAAGCTTGCTGCAAATTTTATGAACTAAACCATTCCAGTATCAGACAAGACCAGCATGGGAGAGAAATATCCTATCTACCAGGGGGACAAAAAATACCAAAGTAACAACTCCAAACACTTAGCTACAGTCCAGCCACAGCCAATCATCCAGCATCATTCAGTAGTAAGTTTCTGTAAAAAATTCAAACTTAACATTTATGGGAATATCTATAAAAATTTCCACATTCCAAACCATTAAAGAATGCCCTCTAGCAGGTTACAAGCAACCACAAAAATTCAATTCACACCAATTCTGCTTATTCATAGTAATGTCTGGGATTTCAGTCAGAAATAAATAAAGATAGCATCCTTCAAGAAACTAGCTATTGCAAGAATTTGATAGTTCTGATTCATCAGGTGATCTATTCTGGGCTTGGGTAGCCAAGCTGACAAGGGCAGCTAGAGGTGATACTGTGAGCAGTCAGGCCCAACAGTTTCTCTTAATTCCTTCTTAACAGTCTCGAGTCCAGGGTCATCCCAGCCCCATCACCTCCCCTACTGCCAATGCCTTAACTTCAGTGCCTTCTCCAAAACAATCACTCCACTCCAGCCTTCACAGAACAGAGGCCCCAGCCCAGCCTCTCACTGGCAACACCCACTGCCTCCTCACCTGTGCTGCCTGGGCCCTGATCCAGTGTCCTGATCCAGAAAGCACATCCTGGGTTTCCTACAGCCATCTGTCCAGCAGAGCAAGCCTCAGCCACCACTGGATCAATGGTAACCATACAGAGACATCCTCATCCTGTCTCCTGAGTGCTGAGGAGTCCAGGCCCGTTTCAGTTGATGCCCTGTATGGTCAGGAATGTGTCTGTCCATGGGCACAAGAGCTTGGAATCTGGTGGAAGACTCAGGTATGCTACCTTGTCCTTTTACAAGTTACTGGTAAAGTTCAGTGACTGGCAAAGATTGCTCTGGTGTGAACTCTCTTGATAATGTAACTGCTGCTCCTTAACAACAAGAATTTCTAGCGCAGCACCATCCACTCCTCCAAGCAGCAGCTAGGGATGCCATCTGTGGAACCAGGACATGCACTTAAGAAAAATCAGTGACAGCCTATTCAGGCCCAAAACCTGCATCTCAGATTTGACAATAAGGAAAAATAGAAAAAGGCAAATATTACATAGCAATACTGCACCAAGGTTTTTTCCAATAGTTTGTCTCAGGGACTATGTGCATTAAAGATTTTAAATGGATTTTTTTTTAGATTTCTTTAGTCACTTCATGAATTATGCAATTTCAACTTCTACAAAAATCACAGAAATCATTTGCACAACTTAGTTACAGGGTAAAGAATTACTTCTTTTCATTCGTTAGGACCTTGCCAATTGCTTGTTTTTTTCTGTGTAACCCTTATCTCCTGTGCAAAGAGAAACAGAAAACATTTCTACTTTCACCATGCTGCCCATTACCAAGATCCTATTGACCCCACATACTCATCTCTTCTGCTGACAGAAGAATCAATTTATCTGCACCTCACATGGACTCAATTCCTTCATTTTCTTGTAACAAGTTCTGTTAAGTCTTGATATGGCAGACTATTCCATTTCCTTTAAATATAGCATTTCTCCCAGGCAGTGCTGTAAATATAATTCATCTAGATGCTACAATTCACAGAATAGTGAGTGACCAAGAACAGTGTCTTCTGCCAGGACTCCATGACCCCTCTCAGTAAAAGAACTCAGACACTAAATTGAAATTTCAACTACAGCAAGCAACATAATACTTAGCATAGCCTCAGCAGCAGAGGAACAGAAGGCAGCAAACATGAACCAAGCCTTTAAAGATCAAGGAAGGAAAGAAGGGAAGAGATCCAGAGATCTAGAGATGAGTAAAGCAAATGCCTAAATCTGGTAAATTGCTAAAAAATGCAATTAAAAAAAAACAGAATTGTTGAGGTTTGCATAAATATGGAAATAGAAAAGAATTGTCTTGGTAGAAGGAAGGAGACTTTCCAAAATGCTTCTATGCATCTTAAAGCAATTAGCCAAACACAGAGTAGTTCAGTTAATACATCATATCTGAATATCCTTTGACAACACAAGGGTTGGTTTTATTTTAAACAAAAGTAACTTGAGCTAGGAGACTCCTCTTGAAGATTCAAAAGTGCTACAGAAGAAACAAACAACAGCTGTATACTAACAACTGGGTTTCACTACAACAGGAGTATCAAAAGTGACCCACAGAGATCCAGCTTGGGAGCCACATTACACAATGTACTCAAAATATCACAAAAGGCATGAAGACAGAACTTTGATGAGGATATGAAATTACTTGAATTAATCAATACTTGAACTCACAGAACAGCCACCACACAATGTTGTCAATGGCCAAACATTAAGGTGGAGGGTAAAATCCATTGCCAACAAATGCAAAACCTACCCCAAGGCAAAACAATAGAAAAAAACCCAAACTGCATCATTATACATGTTCAGAAATGAGTTCTCAATTAGCTATTTACACTGACATGTAAAAGATTACAGTGAGGTAACAATCTCAGGTCATTAATCAGTCAAGTCATGAAGTCCAAGAAAAACAATACTGAAAAATTAGAAAAGACAGAGGCAACAAACAGACTTTTTAACTATTTCCGTAGTATCTCTGTAGCCTAAATACATCTGTGGTCCACTGTGATATTACAACACAAGAAAGGGTACAGAGATGCAAACTGTTTAATCCAACTAAATGAATGCAATGGTATCCACACGAGGAAAATGTAAATTAATATGTTCATCTTGGAAAGAGATGGGATGTCATGCAGTACCCTAATGAACTCACATATAGCATGGAGAATATCTCTGACACAAAAACAAAGACACTCACTGCCACCAGCTGCAGCAGCTGAACAAACAAAAGGAAATTATTATAAAATGCATAATTTAGACATGGAATTTACGGCCATAGCATACTGTGAAGGTAAAGAGAGTTCAATATAGCTTTAGAAAGCTATTTAAATATGCCATAGGAGTTCCACTTAGCTGTTAAATATATAGGAATACATCCCTGACTCCACAAGAAGCTCCTCAGCTACAGACTGTCAGAAGCTGGAAAGATTTAACAGCAGCTATCATGCTCTATTTTTACCAGCTTGTCTGAGTTTTTTACCTTTTCTTCCAGGCAACTACTACAGACCCACATCTCACAAGATAAGGTAAGCTAGCCTTTGATCTGAACTTGCATATTTACCCTTTGGTCTTTGAAGACAGTAAGAGACTATTTCTACGTTTTTAATGTCCAAAATCAAGTTAAGTAAAAAGTGTTTTTATGTTAGTGTAGTTACTACAAAAATCCTCTGTATAACACTGCTTGAGTAACAGTAATTAGCATTTATTCCCCAAATTCTCAAAACCATGCATTAAATTTTGTTTCACAATTATTGCAGTATTTAAAAGTTGAGCTAAGCAAATAAATTGTCATATTGGATGATACAGAAATATTATGACAGGAGTTACCTCTGAGAAGACTGAGAGAACATTGTACCCAGCTCAATCTAATACCCTGTTACTCCAGTGGCCAGTGCCTCCCACAGCTGTGCCCCCCACTCCTCTCCAGTGTGGGATCTGCTCACAGATCACACAATCATGGGGTGAATCACAAAGTGGCAGGGCTGTGTCTAAGACTGTGGACTATTGGAATTACCCCATTTCACACTAGCAGTCCACAGCCACAGCAAAAGATGTACAACGAACCTTGCTCACCACTAAGAGAGGCAAACACCATGATGCTGATACCACTAAATGCACCACCTAAGCACTGACATAACTTTGCACCACTTCAAAATTAGCCAGCAATTATGTCTAGGCTTAAATGACAGCAAGGAGATTAGCAAGAAGAAACAGCTCCAAATATCACTATACCAATATGTTAAAGTTATGGCACAGAAGTAGCATTTTGTTACAATTTCATGTGATACATTAACACGTGGGAGTTTTCTCCCCACTTAATCTTTGCTATTTAAATGCCACAAAAAAAGTCAGCCTTAGTCTAGAAGAACAAGTTATGGATTGTTATACTGACCCATCTTCACAGTTGATACTGTGGAGTTGAAGTTGATACTAATGGGACTTCTGTGGGAGGCTCACAATTTTCTAATCTGCAAAGTCAAGTTTGCTGAGTTAACAATGAGGCTTCAAGAACAACTGAAACCCCTACAGGGAAGCATTTAAAACTGAAACCATGATTTACATAATACTTTCAGATAAATGGATATCAACCAAACCATATGGATCTACAGCATCCTCAGAAACACAATCCATCACTGTGAAAGCCATAAATGGTTGTAACACTGGCATTTAGCACAAGTCTCAGAAAAAGACAAATTAAGAGCACATAGAAACCCTTTTCAGATTATTATTTCCATTACACTTCCCAAAAGACCCATATGAAATTCCTGCTGAGATCACTAATGTGACTAACATCAGTCTCAACATGTCAACCTTTTAGCTGTAACACCAAAGCAGAGATGCAGTTATTTCCAGAGTCATGCAGCACTGGAAATCTAACTTCTACAAGACATGTGGACTGCAAAACATACTGCTTTATTAACACAGAATATGCCAGTGAAACAAAACAGAAAAGCAAAAGGTTGTTCATTAAAAGCAGTAACTAGGGCAGGGATCACAAAGATCCAGCCTCAGAGAAGCACACTCAGAGGTGCTCTGTGCGTGGCAAAAGGAAGCATCACGTCCTGTGTGGATAATGGAGTATAATGTGCCAATCTAGAAACACGTTTAAAAAAAATCTTTCCAGTTGAATGCTCCAGAAGCATTTAGAAATACAAAGACATGGTTTGAACAAAGTAGAATTACTTTAAACTCTTCAGCAGTTATCTCAAAATGTTACTGCTACCCAAAATGGTACTACCAGTATCTCATCTTTATGGACGACATCATCAAGAAAGTGACTTGTGTTACAAAAAACAAAAAGAAATTCACCTTCTGTAGTGAGAAACTTTCAAATACACTGCATGAAACAATGCAAAGCAAACAAAGCACAAGTTAGGACAATATTGAAGTTTTCCAACAGATCACAACTCCTAGTGAACAGTATCAAGAGAACATTCTCTTCAATCTCTAATTAGTAACAGTAGCTCTGGAAATAAACATAGTTTTTAAAAATCTGACACACAGCAACTATTAAAAGACCCTTCTCATTTGTTAAGAGTTGACTGAATATGCTTGTTCTGTACTATCAATCTGTCAAGCAGAATTTGTTTTGCTCAAGCCTTTGCTCTGCCCCCAGCAGATCCTGCCTTATTTTGCAGCAATGGGACTGTTGCTCAATACAACACACCTGATAAAACAATGCACATTTACTGCACAAGGACACTACATGCTCCCCACATTTGTGCCACATAATTCGTTTTAGAGTACCCCAACAATAAATCCACCCATGAAGACTGTGCTCAAAACTTGCAGCAGTGGTTTCCACACCTTTTATAAGCAAGTCCTTTCAGACATTCAAACCATAATCCCAAACTTCATGTCACCATTTAAAATGGAGTTGAGCCATAATGCAATATCTGGGTGCAACCAAATAAATTCAACTTGAAGAATTCTTGAGGCAGAATTGTCCTGCTGCCTCATGACAATTCACAAGCCTAAGCTCATGACTCTAGTGCTTTCTGAACAATTTAATTTCCAAGTACTAGAAGCCACTGAGTTTTCCAATATAAGAGTATCTCCCTCCCAGTGCCACCCTGCCACCCCAATTCATGACCAAGGTATTCTGTCAAAAACTCCTCAAGCCATGAGAGCAGGTGGGCAGCCATGCTCTCTCCAAGTTGCTTGAGAGCAAGTTCTCTGAATGTCAAACAAGCCACAGCTCACTGCCTGTGAGGAAGCTGCATCTGCTTGCATAAATTCCCTCAGAGAGGCTTTTTAAAAGGCAGGAAAACAAAGGAGGAGAGAGTTTCATGCTATGATTTCACATCCTTCATTAACTCACAAGAAGGGCACCCAAGGCTTCCTCTTCTGGACTACAAAGCTTCCCTATTCTACAGAAGAAAAAAAAATGCACAAAGATGAAAAAGTTGTCTTAATATTAAAATTAGGATTATTTCAAACAAACCTCAGTATATTTCACTTCAAGCATGACCACAGTTACTTGAGGGTAGACACTGCCATGAAAATATAATTATATCCCTTCGGCCATTTATCTAGTGAAACTTTTAGTATTCAGTAGGTAGTGAGGACACTCCTTGATGAGACCTGCCTTAACAACTACCAAGAATAGACTGAACTTGAGAGCAATTACAGGCAGCAATTAGATAGAATTCAATCCAGCTTCAGCATTTTCAGTAGTGAAGTAAAACAATTAAGTCCTATTTCAAGGATTGAGCATTGCAGTACCTCTTCCCAACAGTAAAAATCTCTTAAGAGGCAGAAGTAGAGCTCTGACAAGGTTTATCTCCAAGAGAAAGCAACTACCCAATTCAAATGATGTAAAACAAAAGCTGCATCCAGAAATGAGGAGGAGGAGCATGCCAGACAAAGAACAACATTGCCAGTAATGAGTTTCACCTAAACTGAGCAAAGTATTTTTCAGATGTCTGGGTCGATGCTGTCCTCTTTTGTATCCCTAAAGACTCGATATCACCCGCCATAGGTTATCCTCTGGAGAGGCTTCTGCTGTTGCCTATAACAGGAAGCCTCTCCATAATTAACTTTAGCTGGGATCTAGAAGACAGTGCTGAAGCCAAGGGGAGGGAAGGGTAGTGTTAAGGACACCTGCAGCCTTTGCAAAATCCATTTGGATCTAACTACACTCTCACCTACAAAGTTGCACTCTTCCTTTCGCGCTTGTTTTTTAGCCCATCACTCCCTTTGCTGTAAAACTGAATTGGCTGAAAACTGAATCAATCCTGTTTTTTTCCAGGAGTAGTTCTCAGCATTTCAAGCCCCTGACCAGCACTACAGAGGGTCTACAGTAAGCAGTTGCAACAGATAGAAAAATACTTATCTCTTCAACCAGAGACAGCATTGACCTTTGAAACATCAGAAGTTAGGGTTAGACAGCTGATGCTAAGCTAGGAATGACAGGAGTGAGGAAACAGAGGCAAGTCACCTAGGAAAACATTGCAGAAAGGAAGATCTGCATTCAAAACACAAGTGGAAAAACAGAGCCAATGAGAAATAGAGAATGGGAGAGGAGAAACAAACAGTTACTAAGAACTTTGTGTAGAAGCCAAGTCATATCATCCCTCTGCTATCAACACTTAGAAAACACAGCAGTTGAGAACATGCCCATCTCTTCCCAGGCCAGCACAAAGCAGAAACCTGAGCTTACCACCACTGGCAGATAAGCCAGCTGACAGCTCAGGTGCAGAGGCTGAGAGGAAGACATAGCAGATCTCCCACACATCACCAGGCTGCCACAGAGAACTTTCTCCCTATTTTTTTTTAAATCTAGGATCACCTAAAGACGATCTACATATTCACCGTACAACAATCTATCCTCCCATTTGGTGCCAGCCCCAGCTCCTTCTCTACCTCCACAAGGCCAATTCAGTAGGAAAGAAAGCAGGTTAGCAGGGTTATTTCTACCAGCTGACCTTCCTGCACCATCTCACCTTGGAGCCTGCTCCAAGCATCCATGTTAGATGATGGATAGGGAAGAAATACCTAAGTGACAGCATGTGTCACTGCTGCTCTACTGCCATAATGGCTTATCTACTCTAGGAGCACAGCCTGGCAGGAGCAGAGCCTGGCTGCTCTGCAGCATGGTCTGCACCCACAGCTCCAACTGAGACCCAGAGGAGCTGTCTCAGACCACAGACACTCGAGGCTTAAGTACCATGAAACAAGGGTAATACCACCCCTTCAGAAATGAAACCAAAAGAAGTATTGTGGAAAGCACTACCTTCATACAGCAGCTACTAATTTTGCCTCCAAACTCACACTTAAATCCAGGTCTGAGACCATCTAATGGACAAAGGAAGAGCAATGAACAGCTTTTCTGTGGGAACCAAGCAAGGTTCCTAGAAAAAAAAAATTAATTGCCTATTTAGCACAAGGCACAAACAGAAGGGGACCAAATAATGCTTTCTGGGTTTGAAATAACAATTTCCTTGGTCAAACAGGCCAAATCTCTTTAGTAATAGCCACATCAAAAATGAAATTGAGGAAAGTCTAGTGTGCAAAAGTTAAGCCTACAGTAGTTCTAGTCTTGCAATGCTTTTACAATACTAAGTATGCCACTTACCTATTTTAAACTAAACTAATACAAAAGCCGATTTATTTACATCTATGCAAAACAACCCCAAGTGACACGCTTGTGAGTGTGTCAATTGAGGGTAACAGGCTGTAGCACTCTAAGCTACAACAGTCTCATTTCTGTCTCAAAGTGTACTTTCCCAAGACCTGAGATTTTTTGGAGTGCTCTAAAGGCACGTATACATTCTTCTGTATTTGCTGACAACTGCTATAAATAAAATTACACTCATTCAGTTAGTTTTGAATACTATAGTGACATTTGAAATACCTCTAGCAAGAAACATTAACAAAAAAAATTAAGAGATAAGCCATCTTAGTAAGCAAGTATAGGCAGGAAAAAAACTACCAGCTGACTGGCATCCTCAAAACTGCTGAGCTCTCCAAGCCAACTAATTAACATCGGCCATAAATAATACATACATGTGGTCAATTTAACTATCAGCAGTTTACAATATCAAAGCCAGGTAATTACTACAACTTTGTATTTTAACAATGAAGAATTCTCTTTCAGTTTTATTGCCAAGTACAGAAAATAACTTTAGCTGCATTTATCCATGAAATGTATCTTTTGCAAAACGATCATGTGACGCCAGGATGAAGAACTAGCCTAAGGCAAAGGGTGTGAAAATACATTTTCTTGTAATTTACTTGATGCTGTTCATAAGCCCACAGGATGGATGGATTTAAATGGCCTATTCAAATAATGATTAGATTAGTATAGATTAACATCCTGTTCCATGTTTGTAATTCAAACACTTTCCTAAACACTTGGCATCAACCTTTAGGGAAAAAAAAGGAGGTGAGTGATTACCCTATCTCCATACACTTAAATGCTTTAACATACATGATTTACATGTGTTAACAACAAAGACTTTGATCAAACAACCAAATATGATGAACCACGTCATGATTTCTGCAGAGGCTTGCTTTTGGACAAAACATGGTAATTGTCTAAAGTGTACATTTTGAGGGCACTCTATAAAGGTAATAAACATATAGAACATGCAAAAAAAAAAAAAAAGCACTTCACTATGTTTTGAACAGAAAACCAGTTAATTTAACAAGTAGGAGTCTTTGTGCCTGATGATTTAAAACCAAGCGCTTCCAGGCACTTTCTGCCAAGAGACTTAAGAATTTGGAACTGTCTTTTTCTTACCTCATTTTTATTCATTAATTAAGTGAACAAGTAGGGGGATGTGATGAATTCCACCTCCTCTCCCAGTCTCTTTGCTTTGTACCAACTGAACGAATATCAAAACATTTGGAGAATAGGCTGCTCCAGGTGAGAAGTATGTAAAGGTCTATTTATTTTAGATTGGGTTGCTGCTGTCAAAAAGACATCCCAGACTCCTCCCTTCTCCACTGTGTCCTCTGTGCCAACCACTCAACCCATACAGTTCTGAGGGTCAGTTACAACCAGAAGAAAAATCTAACACACAGATTGGCAGGGAAGCAATGAATAGTTCACTGGGAGTCTGTCAGGTCGTCTGAAAACAAAGCAAGATGCGTTTCTACTCACATTTCTTTAGAAATACTCATGAAACCCGATGTAAACTCATACAGGTGACATAAAAAAATACACCAACAATACACACTTGCTGACAGTGTTTACTACTCTGTTAGGAAAGCAAAACATAATACTTGCCTAGGAGAACTGCTTTTGCTGGCACTTCCAGCCAACGTTCTCCTAAAAACATTGTGCAAAACAGCCTAGGGATTACTGTGAAGCAAGAGTGGAAATCACATTGAGAAGATCTGATCAGGCAGTAATTCTGCAAGTTATTTAACAAGTACATATCTGCAAAAACTATTACCACATTCTCCCTAACTTTCACTAGTCCTCTCTCTGATAACAAGTCTTCCATCCTCCTCAAGGAAACTGTGTCAGGGTAGGGGATAGAAAAGAAGAGTGGAGAGTATGGGAACATTTTTTTTTAAATCTAGATATTTTAAAAAATCACTCAGCACTAGCAGGAAAGAACCTGTAAAGATGCCCTTACATCAGCTAGTAAAAGCTTGTATTTGTTTTTGGATTCCCTCACCTCTAGTTTCTCCTTTGTTATTTCACAGCCTAAGGCAGCTGAGCTACTACCTTTCATAGGGCTGGTGAAGCAAGTAGTATCAGAGGAGCTTGGCTCAGTATTTAATATTTGTAAATTGGACTCAAAAGCAACTGCTACTTAACAGTTTCTAAACACTCCATTCAAAGAAGCATGGCCAACAACAGTCAAAAAACTGGAAGAAGTCTATATATCAGCTGAAGTTTGAGGGAAAAGAAATCAAGATTTCATCTGCTAAACATGACCCTCTAGGCCCGGCCCTTCAGAAAGTAAAGGGTACCCTAAAACTGCTCACCCTCTCCCTGTTGGCCCCAAAAATAAAGAGGGCAGCTGCTGGGCTGCCCACACAGACTCCCAGGAAAAGCTGCCAGCAGGGCAGAGCCACCTCAGGACACCACTGAGGCAGAGAGCCCTGCACCAGAGGAATACCTCGCTTCCTTCCAAGGCCCCAGGGCTCAGGCTCGTGTTTTTACACTTGGTCCACAAGATGGCACTGACAGAAAAACTTTGCTCCTTCTTTTTTCCTCTCTCCAGGGCTCACCACTGGCCCTGGACTGATTCAGAAAAGGACTGCCACCTACTGAAAACACCACATCATTTTCCACACAGCTGAATCTCCTTCCTCACCTGCCCCCGGGTTACCCAGCCAGCTGGGTCCTGCTGGCTTCATCCCAGAGGCAGAGGATGAGGCACACAGATGAAGGAAGCTTTTTTCAGTAATAAGAGTCCGAGGTTTTCAGCACTACAATTTTCCCCATTACCTAGAATTTTTCAGTGTTTCCTGAAAAACAGAAAGACCTAGGAAAAGCTAGAAGTGTCAAAAAAACATGCTGCTCTTCACATAGACAAATTCCAGTTCTCCGTAATACTGACAGGATCAGCCCAGTATCTAAAGAAACACCTAAACACAGTTAACTATAGTGAAATATGGGGCTCAAGCTGAAACATGCAAGTGCTAGAACCATTTGTGTATTCAGCTGAGCACAGTAAAATAACTCCCCTAAAGGAAATGGAGAAATCACCATATTATAATAATTCTTTTCCTTTTAATTAGAGCAAGGTGCTTTTCCCCTCTCATCAACACCATCTTTCAAAATCAAGCCTGTGAAAACTACTCTCCACAGCAGGATGCATATAACCTTTCCCACATATGCCAGGATATTTACATGGATGCAGAAGTCAGGAACAGTTGCAAAGCTGGAAGCACTTAAAAAATCAGAGCAACTCACAAAAGTCCTAGATTTGGTACTCCATCATTTACAGATAACTGAAATGATTTATGTCGACTCCTTAAGCTCAAAGTAAAATCAAAATATTCTGGCTAGATGACAGCAAACAAAAGCAGCAGCCTGCTTTGCCAGGCTGGAGTCCCTTCTGAATAGTCCTTATCTGAGGTAAGCTTCAAAGTAACTGTTCTGCCAGAATTCCTCCCTTGCCAAAATGATGCAATACAGTCATTGTCACAAGAGGAGAAAGTTTTCCAGGTTCCTGAAGAGACTGAGCACTGTCATCTGACATACTGCAAGATGCACTTCAGCTCTGAGGACCTTCTTCATCCAAATGCATGTGTTAATAAAACATAACGTTATGTCATCAAGGTCTGCAGTACTCAAGTTTTCTTCACACAATATACCACCAGCTATAACCTGTGGTGTATATTTTTTGGTTTTTCTCTGTCCCATAGTTGCCCAGGAAATAATCTGATACCTAATAATACCGTAACTGTGTTCAGTATACACAATTGTAGTTGTATAGTACAAGATTTATCTACATTTCTATTTTTAGTATGTTTGCCAGCTAAAAAAATCTCTTTAAAACTATTCAAGAGAAAAAGTGCATTTGTAAGGAGGGAGTCTGAGACTTCCTAAGTCCAACTTCACAAGGCATTCATAAAAACCACAGCAGCAACTAACAAGACCATAGCCATCCTCTAGGAAGTAAAAAGGCAGGCAGATCCTGACAGGAACAAGACCTGACTTCTGAAATGCACTTCTCTGCTGAGCACTGGGCTCACAGGAGGTGCCACACTGTCCCAATGCCATCCCCATTCCTTTCTCTACTGTCCCTGCTGTTCTTCTGCTGAGAGGGACAGAGCAGCTCAGTGCTCTCCTCCCAAGACCTGCCTTCACACGTGGCATCCCCACCAGCTCTACAGAACTTGCTCCCCAGTCAGAAGGGCCTCCCTTCCCACAGCTCCCACCCTCCAGAAAACCAGCAGATGAGCCCTTCTTCACTGTGCTTCACAGCAAAGGAGGGCATGAGAGAGCTAAAGAAATCAGCAAACAAGAACACCTCTGACAAGCCAGGAGAACAGTATATAAATTGGGAAGCAGACTCATCTCCCTTTTTAAGCCTTAAGAACTCAGAAGTTCTGCTCAAAACCCTTCAACTCTCTCTACCCACTCTTTTCTCCCAACTTTCCTAGTTTCCACATCCTCCATCAGATGATTAAATTCTATCAAATAAGCAATGAAGTCCTCTCGTGAAAACAGTTTGCTACATTTGAGCATGAGTATAGCACTGAAGCCTTCTGTTCATTCTCAATTAATAGTGCAATATATTTTAATTGTTCAATGAAGATTCATTTTATTCTCAAGATCCAAACAAACACCACAAGTGAAGCAGTTACACAGAAGCTTCTCCCAAACCACAGAGCAACTCATCTGCAAACTGCTCAGAACAGATCTATACTAGTGCTGTGGTTTAACCTGGCAGGCAGCTAAACACCACAGAGCCATTCACTCACTCATCCCCCAGTGCCCCCCTACAAGTGGGATAGGGGACAAAATTGGAAAGAATAAACTCATGGGTTGAGATAAAGGCAGTTTAACAGAAAAGGAAGAGAAAATAACACCAACTATAAGAGAATATAGAAAAGAAGTGATGCAGGGCCCAGCCAGTCCCCAAAGAGCAGGTGGATATCCCCTGGCTGCCTCCCCCCAGTTTCAGTGCTGAGTATGATGCCACATGGTGTGGGATATCCCTCTGGTCAGCTGGATGGGTCCCCTTCCAACTTCCTGCCCCCCAGTCTCCTCCCTGGCAGGACAGCACACTAATCCAAATAGTCCTAGCTTTAGTGTAAGCATTGCTCAGAAACAACAAACAGTTATTAACATTATTCTCATTCTAAATCCAAAATTCAGCACTATACCAGCTTCTAGGGGTAAAATTAACTCAATCTCAGCCAAAACCAGGAGGACTAGTTAATATTTACTGTTTCACTGAAATTTGCCTTGTACGTGCTGACCACCAAGACACAACTGAAACATTTTGGATATATTCTGACATGCTAGACTCACCCTCACATGTGCTTCATGCAGCAAAGAAAGGAACCTTCATCCATGATAGATTCATTGTGCCAGACTCTACATGTACACTATCTTATATGTTTCTGCTCAAAGTATCACAAATCGAGCAAAACAAAAGAACTGGCAAGAATTAAAATATTCGTGGTCTAATTCAAATTTTTTAAATTATTTTTCACTTGGAAAGTCCTAAACATTTACCTCAAGCAGCAAAAAAACAAAACAAAACAAAAAACTAGCACATTCCTCAGCTATTTGTTACATTACTAGTTACAAAGACACACTTATAATCCACCTTGTTACTTGATAGCTTTTTTCTGAGTCTCTTTAAAATGATCGTGTATCAGGTGCTTTTCAACGTGTATCCCAATAAGGAGGTTCATTCTTCCTCTCTAACCAAAGCCACAGGACTCCCTTTAGTCAAAAAGTGATAGCACAATACCAAGCTACTGCTGATGCAACAAATTCACATAAGACAGAGTCACAAGAAATAAATTCTCATGGAAAGAGAAAGAAGGTTTAAGTGAAAAGGGAACCACGTAAGGATTTGAAAAGCTACCATGCACATTTGTGTTTTAGACTGGGTTTTATCAAATATAACTGTAACAGTTTCTGATACTGCCATTCCTCCCTGTCCAGTGCCATATGTTCCTGCCTCTCTGTGTCACCGTCTGTCCTGGGGTGACTGTCATACTTTTTTTGGTTTTCTCCCAAATCTGCCCTAAACCAGGACACCTTCTCAGCTAGCATGACACTATGCACAAATGGTATACAAGATGAGGAACTGGCTTAATATCTGCAAAAAAAAAAATACTATTTTTCCACCATTCTATCTGTAAGACACCCTTAAAGTAATATTCACAAGCTTCTCTTCAATAGGAATACAAGGGATTGGTAAACACATGAAACAGTCTCAGTCCCAGGCCGGCTACTCTGCGCATCATAAAAATTCATCATATCACAAAAAGCTATTCTTATGAAAATAATGTAAACAAGTCAAGAAACAGCATCTCCCTGTCTTAAAAACAGGTGAGAAAAGGATAGAAATTCAGAGTGTGAGGGAAAGAGAAGTAGTCCCATGTTGGAGGTTTGTATTATGTACAAGACAAGTTGCAGTGACACACTACACTTCACTGTAAGTTATATCTAAAAAATATTCAGAATAGTTTTGTAAACAAGTAGAAATCAGAGTGGGAGTTGGAGGAAGAAATACAGTAGCACATCCTAATTAAAAGATACAACTTTTCCCCTTTGAAAAATATACCAGTAAGATCTCAGCCTCAAAATAAAACAATGTGTGGTCTGTAAGCAAAGAATGGTAACTTTAAACATTGAAATTCTGGAAAATGTTTATGACATTTAAGAATCATGAAGGCATTTGGCAGCACACCTTCTGGGTTAGAAAGACATGGTGTTGGAGTAAAACCAGAAATATTCTAAGGAATATTGTTCTTGACAAAATAAGGGTGATAGTCTGAACAAGGGCTGAAGGGAATGGGTCAATGATTTAATTTCTGTATCATCACCCTAAGACTGGCATAAAGCTCTCCAGTACTAGAAACCTATTTGTTCCTAATTCACTGACAAGTGAATGTCAGCCAAGTCCATCCATGCTAGCAGCATAGCTCTACACCTTCCTTATACAAATTAGTGTCTGAAAGCCAACTGGCAGAACACCTTTCCAAGTACACACTGGTTGTAGGACTGTAGCCATAATAACCTAAAGAAGTGGGCAAGGCTCAGGGGAAAGAAGCATCACCTTACAGATGAACTGCTGTGTTAGGAGTGGGTGTGAGGGAAGAACACACACAGGCACCCTTGCTCCCAAAAGATTACCTGCTCTAACAGAGTGACACTGGTATCTCTTACAGACTTTTCCCTCAGCTCCATTATGGACATTCATAGGCATTTGTATAGCTTGATCAAATCTTGAGTGCTATGAACTGTATTTTACAAATTTACATGCAGTGTTCTGAACCTTAAAGGCAAATCCCTCTATCACAAGAGGGATAATATACAAATACAGGATCTCCTTAGACTGTGTAAGATCGCCAGGTTTGCTTTATTTCTTCTTTGGTTAGTTTATTATAAAAATACAGTCCCGGATTTGGTATTGCTACCTCAGTAATAAAATGATCATCCTTGAATCCTAGAGGCAAGCAAGTCTCCTGGCAGGTAGAGAAAATGCTCTCAGATCCATGGTTTGTCTTTTTCCATTAAGCAGTTGCTATCTTACTCATCAGTATAAAAATCAGAAACAGAAAATATTTTTGAGCTCAAGATACCTGTTAACATTATATATTTTCAGATAAACAAGTATTAATCTTTTATTTGATGAAAGTCAACAAAAAAATTCCACAAGATGCTACTTATGGAATTTGATCACACAGACTGTGACATTGTTCACAGGATGCATCAAGCATACTGCCCTTTAAACAGCTGATACTAACATGGTTTTCTATTAATCTACTTTTGGTTTTTATTCTACATTCAACTGCTCCCCCAACAAACTTCACTGCTGTTGAACATGCAGTGATTTCTCCGAGGCTTGTTTTTGCTCCTGCAAGCTGTCAAACAGCTCTGGTCAAAGAATAAGAAAAGAGAGCATTATATTCAGTAAATTCAAGCTCCTTTGAAAGAGAACAAAACTGGAGTAACATGACACAGGTAAGAGATAATCATAATGGCAAAACTTGCTAGGGCTCAGGTAGAAATAAGATATCACTTTTTAATTTTTCTCTACTTTGCCAGACTTCTGTAGAAGATACTCACAGAACTTCTGCAGTGAGTTCCTTCTTAACTATACACATCTACCCATATTGTTCTAGAACAGAGTCCCTCAGGTACAACAAGCATCAAGGACCTTGTTTTGAAAAGCAGGTCATGCTCCCCAGAAGGGATCACAGTTAAATGTCTTCCCACACAAAGAGAAAACTGGGTAGAAAAACAGCCTTTAAAGCAAAATTGGGAAGAACAGTATAGAGCAAATATTCTATTTGCCCAAGGGAAAGTGCACAGTAAGATGTGAACTGACAACACAGATAGCGATTCTACAGTCCCCTCCACCTATACAGACATTCAGCAACAGCACTGAAGGTTCAAAGTAGAATAACCTACTCAACACTACAATTTTTCTAAGGAAGCCCTAATGCTTTCAGAAGGGAAAAAAATATAGAAATTCAGTCCCTGGTGGAGATCTTAGGAACATTTTTTCATTAATAAGTCTCAGCTCCTTGTATCCGCATACAAGAAAACTGTATTAAAAATAATTTTAAAAACTCAATACTTGCAGCACTTTCTTCTGGTTATTTCTGGAATCATGCTTTGCTTTCCAAAGATTGCTGCAAGCTCCAAATTAAGTATTCTCTTTTCTCTGGAACTCTTAAATATCAAGAAATACTGGGGGGTGTGGGAAGGGAGCCATTGGTTTCCTCAGAGGAAGAGAAATCCTCCTCATTAGAATTTGAAATGCCCTTTCTGAATGTTTTATTATCTTTCAAACAACCCAAACTTACTGAGAAGCAAGAGGAAGAAAACAATTTTCAGAGACCAGGACAAACCAACAGATTTTCTCAGCTCTGTCCCTTATTTTACATGTAGGAAAACAACCAAAGATATCACGTCCTCTAATAGAAGGATCCACAGATAAAAGCATCTCTAAGAAGCCATCTACTGCTGTGCAACTTTCCATTAACCACAGTAGTTTATCAAATTCTCAAACATGCCACAACAAAGTCTCCAAAACCAGTGACCTACAGCACTCCAGCAAGGCAAGGAGCTCTGACATGGCTCTGTAAAAATACAACACCACTGCTTCCAAGATGAGTTCAGATCTGGGAGCAAAAAGTGCTTGTGCACTGCTGATCTCAGGCTAATTAAACCATTACCATGCTTTCACCAGGCTCACAAAATTGGAAATGTGGAAAAATTTCCACTAATGTGGAAAAGCACCACACTAGTGCACAGAACAATGTCAGATCTCCCCACACCACCCTAGAGCTTCCTCTGATACCCATATTGTCCAAATGTTTGTATTATTTAAGGTGCTACATACACATCCACCCCTTTGTCAAATATTTGTACTCACCACTAACTCCTTGTTAGCTCACCTGCCCTCTCTGAAAATATACCCTAAAGCGGTTCCAGAGATGCTCCTCACGCTCTTCGCTCAACGCAATCTCTAAACCTTGACCGCAGCTCAGGAAGCATTACACAGCCCCTGCTCAGGGGAGCTGTGGCATCTCCCCAGCTCCCACAGTGAGGAAGGCACAGATTCTGCAGGGCTGACTCACACCTTGTTAACAGAGGGAGGGGAAAGAGCCCAGGAGTAGCAGATGGCCAAGAGGGCCCTGCCAGCAGCTCCCTGGCTGAACCCAGGTTGCCATTGCTCTCATCTTTGGCCGCAGGTAGGGGGCTGGAAAAATTAATGAGAAAACAACAGGGAACAGACAATGTACAAACCATAAATACATACACGAGTGCTCCATAAGCCCAAGCATTTGTGCCCCTTCTTGCCAGCTTCTGAACTCTCTGGTAGCTTGGGAGCAATTCCTGTTCCAACATGCTGATCTGGAAGCTACTGCTGCCAGTTACCTCCACGTAAGAAAGGAGTTTCCGGCAGTCTTGCTGAGAAGCCCCTGAGGCCAGGTTAACAATTTGACTATTCCCAAAAATATTCACGCTGTCAGGAAAAGGTCAAAATTATCTTTTAATCATTTTTCTTCATTTTCTCATCACCCCAAGGAAAAGAGCTGACAAAAGTTTTCAGCAACTAGAAAAGAGACCAAACTGCAACACTGTAACTATTCACAGCTGTCGCAATTGCAATAGCTTCAAGCTTCCTGAGAGACCTGGTGAAGGAAATTATTAAAGGGGAAAGGATGATATTAATACTATTTTCCCTCTCTTTAACATTTACAACACTCTTTTTATTTCTGCATTGAGATCTGAAGTACTTCCTCCCCCAGTCCATGAATGTCTACCACCTGAAGTTTGGATCTGCTCACACACATGAATATTCAAAACCTGAAAAACCAATGTGGCCCCAGAAAAGACAAATGGGAGTGACAGCTGCTCCAAAGTCAAAAAGAATGCTTGACCTACAACACTGTTCACTCCAGAACCTGGGTTTGAGTATTTCAAACTTAATTTGGTTTTTCTACCAAGAAATCCTAATGGATTTTCTATGTATTTGGAGGCATGAAGGGAAGGCAGGTAAAAAATCCAAGGACTTATTCACAAGAGAAGTGCTAAAAGCAGTCTTAATTGCCATCTTTATCCATGAGGGAACCTAAGATTAAGGGCAAGTTCTGCAAGTATCATTTATTTCACTAATGATACTTCACTGTTTAGAGGCCTCAGGAAAGCAATCAAGAGTCTTTTTTAATGACATTCCGTTACTGCCTGGCAAAATCACAGGCAAGACCAGAGGTACCATAAGACCCAGTGAATTAATTAAGGCAACACTACATTAATTTAAGTTCAGAAGCACTAGAAACCAATTTTTCCACCCAAGAAAATGTCTCCAAGAACTGAAATTACAATACCTCTCACTTTCCAACGCAGAGAAGCTGAAACCTGTTTTTAATCTCATCAGTTCCTTCCCACACACCAACATCAAGTAAACTCGACAGCAGTATGTACTTGCTATAGCTAAATATACCAGCAATATTCCAGAACCTAATTTGCAACCCTGCGAACACACGTTCGAAAAAGATGGCAGTTTGCTGAGCTTTTATGTAACGCAAATTTAAATAGAAGAAACAGCCCCTGCCATTTTCTTCAATTAGCATTTCACTCGGCTCTAGGCAACTTAATTTCTCCAAGCCTACCGCTGAGCTTCCAAAGCGATTCCACGAATAAACCGGACACAATTTATACGTACCAGGAATGCTCTCGGACAGAAGAGCAGCGGGTTTAGGCGCCCCGCGCCCGGTGTGTGCAGTGACAGAGGGTCGGGGCGCGCCCTGCCCGCGGAGCAGCGCGGCCCTTCCCCGCGGCACCGGCGCGGCTCCGCCGGGNGGGGCCGAGCCGGGCGTCCCCAGCCCCGGACTCACCTCCAGGCGCAGGGAAGCACCGCAGCCCCGCAGGAACTCGCGGATGTTGCTCAGGCACTCGCCCTCCGTCCGCGGCTCCGGGTACACCTGCAAGAGAAGAGGCGGGCGGCTCAGCGGGGAGGAGACGGGACCGCACCGCAGCCGAGCGGCGTCCCCCACCCCGCCGCTCCCCTCACCTCCCGCTCCCTCCCCAGGCGGCGGCGCCGATCGCTCCCACTGGAGGGGTTGAACCGGGAAGTAAACACGGAGCACAGGAAATGGCGTGCGAGGGCGGGGGGCGGCGGGCAGGAGCGCGGGCAGGGGTGCCCCGGCCAGGCGCGGTCGCGGGCGGCTCTGCCCCGGCGGGGCGGGCGGAGGGAGGGATGGAAGGAGGGAGGGATGGATGGAAGGAGGGAGGGATGGAGGCGCGGCTCCGCCTGGCCCTCCCCAGCCCCGCCCCGCCCGTGGGAGCGGCCCCGGGCCTCGCCGCACCGAGCTTCTGAATTTTTCAAAATGCTGATACACAGACCCCAGTGCCGTGACGGGTTTGGCTGCAGGGCGAAACGACCCAGCGGACAGCTTGAGGACAGCCCGGGGACAGCCTGGTCACAGCCCGGGGACAGCCCCTCCTCGGGATGAGCAGTGACCGCGCACAGGGCACACCGTGCATGCCACGAGTGGCCGGTGTCGACAGTGGGGCTTGTCGGTGCCCTCCTTCTGACTCCGGTCCACCCTTGGGTATTGATTTTCCAACGAGGAAATGTATCAGAAATGCTCCGAAGACCTCCGCGGAAAATACCAGCACCCGGAGTTAATAATCTACCAATTCCGGGGTCTGATGTTAGCGACCTTTATCTGTAGCTTATTAAACAGCCCCTTCCTACCCCAGAAGAAAAACAACCTCACAAAGAGGAAAACCTTGACTGAATTTAAGACGGCTTTTGGTAACGCAGCCATCTGCTCTCTGCAGCCGCGCTCACAATGCCGTCAGCTCAACCTCTGTCCACCCTGAAAGCAAAGTGTAGCCCTTCCACGGAAAAGCAGCCAGCCCCAAGAGCTTCAGGGACATGGCTTAACTTACCAGAGCTTAACTAAATTCTATGTGCACATTAGCATTGTTTCACAATAAATTCATTGATTTCTGTGAAGTAGTTTAGCAAACAAATCATTGCCCAAACTGGACACCTGGTTCTGTCAGAAGAGGAAAGCCCAGCACAGAAGTGCACTGGCAAGTCGCTGGAAACTGAGGTGTTGCAACACACGGTGTCATGGCCTTTGATCATGCACTACAGCCAGAGGAGGTTTTGTTAAATGCACATACAGGTCAGGGTTACATAAATTCACTGCATAATCCACCTGCATAGCACTGGGAACTTCACATAAGGTTGACTCCAAATATTCCATCGAGCTGAAACCAAGGTAGAGCCTTTCCACATGATTGGAAGATATTAAGGATACCTCTGACCCCACAATATCACAAAAATTAACAAATGTGACAGCATGACGGGGGTGAAACTGGCACAAAGAAATTTAAAATACAAGTCACTATCATTGTCTAAACAAAATTCAGATGAGTCTTGAATGAAAGCCACTAGTCTGTAATACAAGGAATTTGGTAACAGCATGAGTTGAAGAATTTTCCTTTCCTCAAGGAAAGCACGCATACACCTCTAAACTCCTCAAATTGTTTGATACTGCAACAAATCACTATGGGTTAAGAATAACCCTTTACTACACTAAAACAAAAGGGAATTCTTAAGAAGCCCTATGGAAGTACTACAGCCCAAAAGATAAATTCAGTAAGTCTGAAGGGCACAAGAAATGGGAGAGACCTCTTGAAAACACCATGACTCTTGCCTCTTGCTTGAAATACTTCTTGATTACTCTATTAATTTATTTCTTAATTCTAGTAAGAAATCTAA
The DNA here is from genome assembly GCA_013397245.1 of Thryothorus ludovicianus. Taxonomy (NCBI): domain Eukaryota; kingdom Metazoa; phylum Chordata; class Aves; order Passeriformes; family Certhiidae; genus Thryothorus; species Thryothorus ludovicianus. The sequence goes on from VZTB01012666.1 coordinate 841,464, forward strand.
AGCTATCATGCCAACATCCCTTGTTAGAATAAGATGTTGGGAATTTTTTCAATGTTGATGCTTCTAGTATGTTCTCTCTTATGTGTTCTTAATATTCACACAACTATTATATAGTTGCAATTTATAACTGTTTTAACTTAAACTACTTGCATAATAACTGGGATTTATCTCCTTTTACTACTTCTTGTGCTACTTCCTTGTATCTTTTTTTTACCTACCATTTTCTTTTTCATCTACTTTGTTCATCAAGGCCTCTTTTCATTCTGAGAAAACTTAACATTACTTCTGCTCTTCAAACACGAATAACGTCTCCCAAGAAATCACAGTAAATCCAGGTTTCTCTTAAAAGAAGCAAATGTCTTGTCTCATAACACAATCCACATTTACACAAAATGTCCCAAAGTCTCCAACACATTAAACTCAGTAATTCTAAGAAACCCAGACATGTACTACCACCTCATAAGAGGCTACATATAATTCATCAAAGACTGAACAATAACTGGAAAAAAGGAAAAAAAAAAAAAAATTGTGGGGGGAGAGGGTAAGGAGAGACATGATTAGAGAAAGGCAAAAACTTTCAATTGAAGATTAAAGAAACAACAAGCAAAGAAAACCCAAACTCTGCAAATTGTTCCCTGTCAGGTCTAGAAGCTTAAAATACATGCCAAATACACCACTGAGACCTAAGCCCCACCAGCACTCTAATGGATGTTTCCAGTTAAAAAATCATCTTCCTCAAAACAATGAAATAAGTTACAGTCAATCTTTAGAAATTTCATTTCTTCCTTCAAAATGAGGCAAAATACTTCAGAGCAATAAAAGAAGCAGGGTACATTTTCTCAGCTCTGTGGCTGCAGCGGCATTTTTATACAACAGAAGACAGAAGCATATGGGTAAAGAATTTAAAAATATCTTAGCATTTGCATCCTGCTAGAAATGTAAAGCATTAATGATCCAATAAAATGAAGCAAACCCCTTATTTACCTGGAAAATCTTAATGTGATTCTGGCAACAATCTCCTACAGACAGCTGAGAAATAGAGTAAGGGACCTGAAGAACAAAATCAGCCCTGTGACAGAACGTCAAAGTGCAGTTATGTGGGCCAGGCCCATGACAAAATCACACATATGGTACATGATATCCTTTACAGTTACAGGAAGCTTGGGAGCATGACCTCTCACACAGTTCACATTTATAGCCTCACAGACAATTCAAAATGTATCAGAACATCACACAAGCACACCATGGGCAGGTGAGTCCTAGACCACCTGAAAGACAGCACATACTTTCAGAGACAAAGGATAAACAAAATAAAAGTAGGGTCATATTTTCAAATTACTTTGCTTAATAAAAAGTAGGTTGCATGTACATAAAGCCAGTGAAATAAAGAGGTTATGTATTTTCCTCTCCAGTATTTTCTTCATCCTTTTCCTATCATAGACCAACACCATCAGTTCATTAATAGGGGTTATCTACTTGTTATATGTATACACTGCTCTTAGTACAAAGAAGCCTCAGTGTCCAACTGGAACCACTGTGTGCTCTAGTAATACAAATAAAAAAGGTTAATAGTAATTAGAAAATACAAGGATTCCAGAGGGGCATGATAGATTCTTAATTAGGGACCGGGGTCCCACGGTGGAATTCAAAGAGATGAGAGGGAGGTAATATGCAGAGCAGCCACTGTTTAAACCACTACTTTGTGGTTCAGGGACAGGTTCTGATTAAGATTTAATCTCTTGGGGAGCAGTGCTAGAAACCACAGCTGGTTCAATGAGGACACTTACATGATGCACTGCAGCTACCAAGGAGCAGAATACATTTCCTACCATCCAGAAAGGGTGGAGAACAATGTGCGATACAAATTGATGATACCTAGCTAAACGTTACATCTCTTGATCTGTGTAAATCTATGGTTTTAAACAACATAACAAGTGAATAAAAAAGGGCAATGCAGAGAGGCTCTATCAGAAAAAGGTATGAGAGGGGTAGTCTTAGAAAAAAATGAAAAAGGCTACAACTAGTTCATTTGGACAGGAAATTATATGAAGAAAATAAGCAAGGAATGTGTATAATAATGAATTAAAACAAACAAACAAACAAACAACAAGTAAACCCACAGTTCTTTGATTGCAATCTCAAGTAAACATGAGACATTAATAAAAAGTAGGAGATGTCTTCGGCTATATGTGTGGGAAATTTGCCTTTTACTTGCATTCATCTGCTGAACAAGTTGACAAACTGTGTCACAGAGTGAAAAGTGTACAAGGTCTTTATACAGAAACTGGAATCTACTAGATACAATGAGTAACAACATAGTTCCTACATACAAGTTACATTGATCTTTTATCTAACACAACATATAACAAGTATAATATGGTTTACTATGTAAGCAGCCTCAATTACTAGAAAGCAGAATCTAATAGAGAATGTAACACTACCTGCAAACTAGTAGCCAACTTCAGCAGACACTTAAAAATGTCCTGCTCCAGTGCACAGTGCTTGAGCCTGAAGTTCCAAGACTGAGCCCTTAAGTAGGGGGAAATCCTGTTCATCCTGAGCCTTTTACATCAGATCCTCTCGCAGCACAAAACAGTTTTGTCTCCATGTTTCAGAGCACCTTGTACACACAGAGCATTACTACAATCTAATCAGTAAAAATACCATAATTGCACAATGCAGCAAAACTGACGAAAGGGTGCCATTGATCACATTCAGACCCACAGCAGCTGTGTTTCCCTTGCTTCCAACCCCTTTGGCTGGTCAAGGGCAACTGACTTTCCAATGGGGCAAACACCTCCCACACAAGCACTACAGGCTGGGATTTGCTGCCAGGGTGTGTTTTCAGAGATAAAAATGAGATTAAAAACATCATAAGGAGGTGAAGCTGCAGGCGATTAACTGTCCAACAACTCCTGCAGGTTCCTTCCCTCCACACCCCTCCCAGCTGCTGCCTCCAGCCCAGCAGGGTCCATCCCTTTTGCCATTTGGGTTTCCTGCTCTGTCCCAGACCATTTGCCCTCACAAATTGCACCCAGCAGAGATGGAAAAGTGGCTACATAGCTGCCCAGGAGGACATCCTCTGCTTCTCGAGGAAGCATCCACTGCTAGGGACCAATGGCAGGTGCAGCACTTCCTCCACAGTCAGAGAGCAGTTGGGCTGAGAGAACTGCAGATGGAGCCCCGTGCTCCTCGCAGGACAGCAGGAGGCACAGCTGCACTTCAAAGGATCTCATCTTCCCCTTCTCTAAGAAAGGAGCACTCTGCAGTTGAGCTCAATCACTTAAAGGACCGCACATCGAATTGATGGCACATTAGCAGGATGTTAAAACTAAACTAAAAACACAGATCAGGATTCTCAACAAGGTGCAGTTTTGTTTTAAAATCGGGTGTCTTGACAGAGCATCAGACCTTAGCATGATACAGTTTCTGCAGTACTGTGCCTCTTTAACACTGACTTTTCACACCCTATAAAACTTGTGACATTCAAACTTTTCAATAATAATCTTCACAGCAGTCAGTATGGGCTAGACACCTGTATTTTAGCTTGAGGGAACCCACGCTCTGAAAGCACAGCAGCAGGCAGTCAGACAGACAGCCACACAGATAGTAAGAGCTAGATCCAGAAAAAGACTGAAGCTCCTACAGGTCATGCACTAAGGTGCCAAAATTTTACATTTCCACAACTCACCTAGGCTCTGCATACAATACAAAGGGGAAGGAAGGTGCCTTTTGATATGCCCTAAAACTGTTATTTGCTGAAAAGGATGCTCAGCCATGAAGTTAATCAAGACACAGCAGAAGGTAAAAGCAAGTATCTACTTAGTGTCCCAAACTCCAGTCATGGCCTAGACTTACAGCAGTCCTTTGAGTGTCACTTGGAAGAACCCTCTGAAAAGTGGTTAGTGTCTATTTTTTATTAACAGCAGTCCATAAAGGTTACCAAAGCTCTTGCTCTTGGACACCACTCTTGGTGACAGCCACAGAAGCAGCTCTTAGATCCCATTACTGTTGTGGTGCGTCTAAGGATACCCCAGGCTTCACCCAGATGATTCCCTGCCAGGCTTGTCAATCATTCCTTCTTTCCACATCCTGAATCCTGATGAGTGCTGCCTGCCAACCCTGGCATTCCAGAAGGGCGTCGAGTGATTGGCAGAATTCAAAAGATGCTTCCCACCCCTGGAAAAACATTGGGCCATCTAAGTGTCCTCTGTCCCTTAGGACCTTCCTCCCATACCTGGTTGGTGGTTACCTGTATTCCTTCCCTCCCTCTCTCCCTGGTTAAAAGACCTGGGCTGACATGTAATGGGGATTCTGTTGGAGCAGTTACTGGACTCAGAGGCCCTTGGGCCAGGAATAAAACTCTGAATCAAAACCTTCCATCAGAATTGGCTCCTTTCCTTCACCCTCGCTTTGAAGCCTCTCAGTGGAAGGTAACCCTGAGCTCCTGCATGCCTGGCTTGTCTCCAAGCCCTCAGCTGTAACATCCTGGTAGCCTGTGGTGCCACTGGGGTGAAAACACCACAGTGCTGCCACACAGGCAAGCAACGAGGGCCAGCCAGCACAGGCACAACCTCCTGGGAATATTGGACTGGAAACCAATACATTACCTCACTCCAAAGCCATCAGCACGACTAAGCCCACATCTGACCCTCCTCTGCTTTACATCCTCATCCCCACACCAGTCCCTGTATTCCATCTTTTCATCTCTCCCACCTCATACCACACACCACCACCTTCCGAACCAGCAAATCCAATTCCACATTTAGCCACACAAACATAACCCACCACCCTTTCTTTACTGTCCAACAGGCCACACCAACTCATCAGCCACCACACTGTGCTCCCTCAACCTCCACTTTGCTACAATATCTGAAATGAGGAGCACTTTTAGCTGGCTGAAGACTCCTCCAGCTCTTCTGATTTCTTCCTCTGCACACATTCAGGAATGTTTCTCTGCCTGACTAGCCATCATTAACAATGACCTACATTCAAATACACGAATGATCTGCTTTAGCTGTTTCAGTTCTTCAGTGTAATAGCCCTCAAAACCTAAGTTCAGCTAAGTTTGCAAATGAAATGTACAGTTTGGTTAAAATGCCAGCTGGGTCTTGTGGCAGCCTTTATAAATGGGGCCTTATGCAAAAATTAGTGCTGCTTATTTCCATTAATCTGTCCTCCAAAAATGACTCTGTAAAACTGATTCACCTGTTAGAGTTCATCTTTTCAGATATGTACCTGAATTAAACAATATTCAGGAAAAAAATACATTTTTTGCAGTAGAAGTACCGTACTTTTTCCACTTCCCTTGGACCCTGATTAAATTCCCATCAATGTACATAGACTCAAATTGCATCAAGGAGGGTTCAGGTTGGACATTAAGAGGCTTTTCTTCACAGAAAATGTAATTAAACATTGAAATGGGCTGCCCAGGAAGGTGGTAGAGTCACCCTCCCTGGAGGTGTTTAAGAAAAGACTGGATGGGGCACTTAGTGCCAAGGACTAGTTAACAAGGCAGTGTTCAAAGACTCCATAATCTCAGAGGTCTTTTCCAACCTAATTGATTCTGTGATTTTTTGGAAGTCCATAAACTGACTCCCATGAGGCAGGTTTTAACCCATCCCTGAGATACAAACACTGTTGTCTAAGGGCACCAGGGCAGTCCATATGGTACTTTTGTTTTCTCAAGTTTCCATCAAATTTTTATATTTCATATAGAAAACATAGGTTGACACAGCATTAAGAAAATGAGAATGCCACGCTCGTAAAATTTACAAGCTGTCTTTGCAACCACTATTAGGGTCCTTGCAGCCCCACCCCGTGACCTGAGCTAGGCAGGAGTCCTACCAGAACACATGCACAGGAGTGTGCCTGAAGGATGTGATATACACACATAAAAGAGTCTGGTTGCAGCTGCAGCAGTAATCTGCTTTCTCTTCCTTCCTAAAAGCTAAGAACTAATATTCCTAATTCCTGTGGTTTTGCTTATTTCCTTGCTATTTTAAAGAAAAAGAGGAAATCAGCTGACCCCAACCCCAAGCCGCATCATGAGCCTCAGGCTGCAGAGCTCCAGAGGTGCCAGCATTAAGTGTCCACAGGAGGATGTGTATTTCCCTAAAGTCAGGGCGTGAAAAAAAGCCTGATGAAGTGCAGCTCCAGGTGTGGACTTGGCAGGAACTGAACCGAAGGGATTCTCCTGAGAAGGAAGGCTGATGGGGAAGGATTTTACACCCCTTGTCACGTAAACCCTTCAGTGTTTCCTGTGAAGCATCGCTGTTTTGATGCAGCGCAAGCTCAGGCTTCAGCAGTCCAATCACTCAGGGTTTGTTTACACTGGGAGAGCTCTGCTGCTAGATATGCTGGCATCGCTCCTCAGTGTGGATGTAACATATGCCAGAGAGGGAATTCCGCTGCCAGTCTAACGGTACCGCTTCCCCCAGCGACATTAACAAAGCCAACAAAAGCACTTCTCTGACAGCACAGCTGCACCAGTGGGGGGGATATGATTTTTACTGCTCTCTCCCTCCCCCCACCACATGAAAATATTCCATAGGACTACCAAAGCCCTACGGAAGGGATGGATTCTCTTCTGGGCAAGCTGCCAACATCATCCAATAGCACTCACTGCAGAGCAGGAAAATGGAGACCCGTATTAAAAGCACTTAGACCCAAGCAGCGTTTCATTGGCCAAGAAGGGACAGGGGCCCCTGCCCACAGGGTGCCAGTGATCTGTGACGAGGAGTAGCATGAAGGGAACTTCTTGCAGATGAAGCTGGCCACCCCTGCTCAACTCCCCACCACAGTGGGGATTAGAGTGCTGAGGCACTGAAGCAGGTTGCCCAGATAAGTCATGGATGCTTCATCCCTGGAAGTGTTCAAGGCCAGGCTGGACGGGGTTTTGAGCAACCTGGTCCAGTGGAAGATGTCCCATAGCAGGGGTGCTGGAACTAGATGATCTTTAAGGTCCCTTCCAACCCAAACCATTCTGTGGTTCTATGACTCTGGTGGTGGGTAATGGCAGCAACCACATCATACTGAGAGATAGGGAGAGAAAATGGCTTTGCTCTAGGCAGTAAAGTGAGGGAGAGAGCAGAAATGTCACACTGGCTGAGGATCAGGGAGTAAAGCTCAGCCAGCCAAGGTGCAAGACACTGCTTCCATGCTGCCAGCTCACAGTGTTTTAGCAAGCCCTGTCATGCTTGAAATGTTTTAAGGTTCCAGCTCTTCAAATCACAGCCACTGGATAACAACTAATTAAAATTGTTATTTAAGGAAAGTGTATATTGAATTTCCCTGTGATTCATAGACAGATTTTAATAATATATATGCATATTATATATAATATATATAAAGATATATGTGTGTGTATGTACAAATATACTTACATACATACCTAGTCTGCAAACTTCAATTTTAAAGCCAGATTTCCAATTTTCTATGGCTGGAACTACAATCTGCAATGTTTTCAGCTGAACGATGTGGTGCTGTCAGCCACTAACTTGCAGTTTAACCAGAGGGGAGCATGCTGGTGGCATCCCCACAGTTCTTCCTTTTCTCCAACAGACACAGCATTTGGAGGATACTCTGGGTAGCAATAGGACACCTGAGGACTAAAGAATTCATTTTTCTGTTGTCCATGTTATGTACAGACATAGAAAGACTGTATGTAAAAACTGTGGAAAACACATTAATGAGAGTAAGACCAGCAGAACTACATTATCTTTCGATGTTTTCTCACAAAAAACAATTTAATTGCTGACAGCTTCCTTAATTTCCCCCTCTTCTCAGGATCTGGCACACCCTTATTTAACACTGTCTAGATCTTTATGCCTTGACAGGATCCAGTTTTCAAGGAAAAAAGCAGTGCACATAGATATACAAGTCCCCTGCTTCCTCAATGAGCACAGGCAGACCATATTTCTTTGGATAATATCCCAGTCACCAGAATTACAGAGCCAGTACAGAGACAGGAAAAGCAAGTGCATTCTCCTTCAAAGCATTCATGCATCCCTGCTCTCACAAGGCAGTAGGAGTAACATGGTCAATGACAAGTCTGTAACAGGACCAAAAATCCTGCAAAGCTCACAGTACCACCAATGAGAACAGCATGTATCCAGGAAAAAGGCACTCTAATGGCTTCGTTTGGGATAACTTTTCCCCAGGCTGTCAGCTCCTCCTTGCAGTGCTTCCACGCTGGAGCAACAGCATTTGTACACATGCTGGCGTTCCCCGAGCACACACACAGGCACACCTGTCCAGCACAGATCATTCTTGCCAGAAGCACAATAATCTCCCTGGGAGGACTGTTGCTGAAGGAAGAGAGCATATGCACATTAAAATGCAGATTTTGCTTCCTGCCTCCCAGGTCTAGTCCTGTGATGACCTTCTGCTGCTGCTGCAATACCAGCAAGCACAATACCTTCCCAACAGATTTCAGTGAGGGAAGGCAGGACAGCCTTTGGGGTCGGACAGGCATACCCCAACAGCCTCACCAAGGCTTCAGGGTGAGAACATCCTGCCAGAAGAACTTCCAAAATGTAGGTTGCTTGGGGCCAACTAGCACCTGGAAATTTCCCCCTTAGGAGTAATGTCTGCACTGCTGGGGGAATGTTCTTAAAAGCTGTCTGTTCTCCACATTCAGCTCACAGCCAGCATTGCACTCTGCAATGATACTGGGCTACAAGAATCATCACTTTTTATTAACTCTGAGTCCAAAACACTTTTCCTTTCTTCTTCCTCCGCAGCACGTGAAACACCACATTCAGGTCACACCCTGTCACAACAGGAGAGAAGTACACTTAGCCTCAAAATTTCCATGTGAAATCAGAGATAAGTGAGCATAAATCTCCTTTTGCCTGAGCTGCAGGTGCACATGCTCATCTTGGGGACAAGGCTGGTGACATGGCTGCCACATGTGGCTGCCCAAACCCTCCTTCTCGATACTCTCAGTGCTCGTGCTCATGCACAACAATTCACTTGCCTTGTGAATCACAAAGGGTTAATTTATTCCTAAATTACAATTCAGAATGCCTCATTTAGCCAAAGAACTCTCTCATTAGAAAGAGAATCATACAGATGTATGAGGTATTTGTAAAAACAATCTTAATCTTTGCTGCCATCCGTCCTGGTACTATCCCAATTAATAATCAAATTAATGTCAACGCCAGTACCCAATCCTCCACAGGGAACAGGAATGACGTTTCCTTTCAGCCATGCACCAGGTCTCATCCAGCAAGAGAGAGAGCCGTATCTGCTTCCCCGGGGCCAGCCCCGTGCCGTCCGTCTCCCACCTCAGCGATGCGGGAGCAGCAAGAGGAAGCGGCTGTGTTTTGGATCAGCCTCCCACGCGCAGCAGAGCAGCTCCTGGGCTGTTCCATCCCACGCTCCGTGCGCGGCTGCGGATGGTCCATTCGCCGGAGGGGGGCCGGGGAGAGGAGCCCCAGCCGCACACCCAGCGCGCTCCCCGTGCCCGGGCTCCAAAGCACCGAGCCCGCCGCTCTCCCGCCCTCCAGGAGCCCCTGAAAGGAGGGGGGGGCACCGCGGGGTGTCAAATGGCTGCTGCATCGCATTCCCCGATGCGTCTTCCCTATTTTCCCCAAAAAGAAAAAAGCTGTCCTCCAAACGACGCTTTCTGTCGAACAGCTGACCAAAAAAATAAAAGTACAAACAAAACTTAATGGAGCGCGAAGCCTCATATGACAAGGAAAATTCCCGCTCCAATTCTGATCTCTGTTTACAACGTTGAAAGTGGGTCAAACTGGTCTGCGATGGAGGAGTCTGTTTGGAAAATGATCTCTGAGAGGAAAAGCATCTAGGCGGCAGACAACTGCACTGCAATGCTTCCACGGGGATCCCTTCCCTGCCATCAAAGTAACTCACTTTTACCGCACAAGGTTGAAATCCTACAACTTGAAATTATGGCTTTTTAGTCAATTACTTAAACTCAGCAATTCCCTAACTTTTGGAGCAAATCAATTAACCATGTTTCAGCACAGATCTCCATGCTTTAAAAAACTAAGATAAGGCTTTTGTTGATTTTGCATTGTTTTTTTAAATAATTGCCCTCACTCTTGTTCATTTCCTGTCTTCAGGACAAGATTATTGTGCAGTACCATCACACTGCCTAACCCAACTATTTTGTCTGACCCTGTCATGGTCTCTTTCAAAATGCAAAGGAACGACTATGACATTAAATGTGAGCCCAAAAATAAGAAACAGCCTGTAACAACATTACTTTCCAAGGTATTTTCATTCTGACTTCTACAAATCTAGTGAATTTAATATCTGTCCTTTCCTGTTCCTGTAATGTAAACAAAACTTCCTGGCAAGAAGCTTTGTAGGTTGTTCTGTGCAATGCTGTATACAAATACACAGCAATCTAAAGAAAGAATATACTAACTAGCCTTGAAACCCACTAATTTGTTTTATTGACTTATGAAAATTCTGTTCTTTGACCTTCAAGTGCTTGATTCCTTTTATGGCCTCACAATCTTTATTTATTAGAAATCTCCTACTAATTACTCTCAGGGTACCCAGATGCTTTAAAAAAACACAAAATGCCAAAAAATGCATTATTACATTCCTGCATATATTGAATCCTCTTTGTAATCTGTTTTTGAAAGAAAAAAAGAAATTTATAGCATTTTCTAGAAAACACTTTAAAAGCATCCCAAATTGATAAACACTCCTTCATATTTATAATTTGTATTTTTTTTAATGTTCTCTTCGCTTTTAGTTACTGTTTTCTATTTACAGAAAAATGAGCTCTGTGAGCCTTCAAAGTGTCAGCCAATATCAGATATTTATAGAAAGTTATGATCTCAAATGATTTTAAGAAATGAATCAGTCTACATCCGTGGGACAAACCTTGTATTTTTTAGACTTCAAAAATGTCCAGTTTTAACTGGAGACTTTCAGGGCAAATAAGGAATAAAAAGGCTCACATTTTAAATGCACTCAGTATAAAAAAAGCAACAAACAGTATTAGCAAAAAGACTTGGAAAAAATACCATGGCACAGGAAAGGATGTAAATTTTATATCTGTTTACTAACAAACAAAGAAAAAGAATAAAGTAACACAGAAACAGCTCAGACATAACATGAGAATGTGAAAGAGGTACGTGGTATAAATTCTGAGCCTACAGAAAAAGAATATTTACAAAGTTAGATGGCAAATAAATTTGTGAGTCTCTCAGACACATCTCTGAATTAGGAACTGCTATGTGAATGGCCCATGGAAATAAGTACAGTTACTCTCACAAAAGCAAAGATCCCCACAAAAAAAAAAAATTAAAAGGGCTATTTCTCCCCAGACTTACAAGTAAGTCAGAGCCAGAGGAGACACACGGGGTCAGCAGGGACGTCCAGGACAGCCGCCTGTCCCAGCACCCTGCTCGACGAGGGGCGAGCTCGGAGAGATGGGAGGCTGCGAGGCGCCAGCGTTCATCCCGCCCTGGCTGCCATCCCAGCCTGCACACCACCCGCTGCAAACCCCGTGCTGCTGCACCACGGGCTCCACGAGAAGTCCCACTGACAGCTCCTTGCACGCCAGGCTGGTGGGGGCGCTGGCTGTGGGGAGCTGTGCACCTCTGCAAAGCCTCCTCTGCATATGGGTGCTGTGAAGGGACCCCCACCCGAACATGAGAGGTGTTTGCCCCTCTGAGATGAAAAGAGAGCCTTCCATTCACTAATCGAGCTCTCCCCAACTATACTGTAACAGAAAAGCACATTAAGTAGGGAAACACTCTTTTAACACTTATTTCTGTTATGCTTTTTTTGTTTATCTTGTTATTCGGTAGAGCCTCTTTCCCAGACTGAGAGCAGGACCTCATTTTACTAGGCTTGACATCTACACAAAGGGGAAAGACCATTTCTGCCCAGAAGCTTAGAACCCAAAGTCCAAGAGGTGCTCAGGGAGCGTGCCTGGAGCAGAAGTGTGGGACAGGCTGCCAAAACCCTCCTTGGGCTTGGTGCCACCAGGCAGAAGAGCCTGGGGACAAGGAGGCATGAGCAGAGCCTGTCAGAGTCAGTGTATAGTTAGGTGGAGGAGCCCCATCTGCCCTAAGCCCCACATCACATGTGTCACTCCGGGTGGCAGAGCAGGACCTTTACCTGCTCTGGAGTCCTACTTCGCAGCCCAGTGCGCTGGACAACAGTTTGCACCTCATATGCCATCTCCACAAAGCTGCAGCCCCTTGGGAGCAGGGACTTCCTCTTCAGCTCTACTGCCTGAACAGCCACTTTGGGGGAAATTGTGGCGGGGAAAGTTGGCAGCAGCAGGGGCAGGGGCTTCAGCTGTCCCAGCCAGCCCCAGTGGTCACCATGGTGGTCCCTGAGTTACCCACGCTCACACAGCCACCACTCTCATCACTTCCATCGCCTGCCAATAGCACTGAGGGCTCCTGTGGGGTTTCCATATTCCCTATCACCTCCTAACATACCTGTGAATTTGGGAGGCAGGAATGATCTACTATATCTGCAGAAGGGGACTCCAGCCCAGAGCCAAGACTTCCACACTAGAGTACAACACAAACCAGTAACAACTCCAGAGGGTGGCAAACTGAAGAACCGAAAGGAGACAGCCCGCTCTCCTGCTGAGCTCAAGGCACTGGTTTCAACTTTGTGGGTCTGAGAACTCTTGAAATAGAGCCACAAAAGGTAACAAAAGCCCACTGTCAGCAGGCTCCAACGGGTGGAGTGCTCTGCCAACTGCAAAAGGTGAAAAATACGTTGTTATTTTCAAGCAAGGAGTCATCATCATAGCAGATGACCTTCATCAATCTTCTCTTCACCACCTTGGACTGGCACACAAGGAAAGTTTTTGTCAATATGTGGACCTCTGTGTGCACTACGTTACTGAACATCAGGTGAGACAATGGTACTGTCCTAAGTTTTGAGGCACAACCAAACCCCTCTCCCTCTAGCTGAGCTGCGACGCGAATTACGTACGCACACAGAACACATAAAAGTTACCTGACAGAGTACATTTTCTTCAAACACAACGCAGACTAGAGATGTAACGCGTTTTTTCAGCCAAAAGAAAAAGAGGATGAGATTTTTTTCCACAGGCTACGGAGCAGTAAAGGACCCAAATAACGCTAAAACAGCCTTCTAGAAAACTAAGCATCAAACGCTAAAATGTCCTTCAGAGGCTGGAAGGGATGAGCTGAATCACCTCCCAAGCGAGGTGAGGCACCGGCTGTTTCAGCAGTTGCGTAGATAAGTTTGCAGCCGGCTCGTGGAACGCAAGAAAGGGTCCATAGTCCACCCCCCCAAAATTAATGTATCTCCCGTGCACAACCGGGACTCCACTCCCGGGAGCCGAGCGTTTGTAAAGCACTTGCAGAACAGTGGCCCCTCAGGGGGGAAGCCCCTCCGGC
>VZTB01012666.1:855383-882873 GCA_013397245.1 Thryothorus ludovicianus
CGGGCGCGCAGCGGTGCGGGAGCGGGAGCGGGAGCGGGAGCGGGAGCGGGAGCGGGAGCCGCTGGGCAGCGCCGGCCGCGGGGAAAAGTTGTGGGGTTCCCCGGCCCCTCGTTTCATCCTCGGACGGCGCCGCCGCGCAGGGAGCGAACCCCCAGAAGCCTTCGGCGCCGAGCTCGGGGAGACTGGTTTCGGGTCATCTACCTCGGGGAGCACCGGCAGCACCGGGTTCCGGCCCGACCGGCCGCGTTAACGCGATCTGTCTTTGCCCGTCGTTCCCTTGGGCGGTGAAACCCGTTCGGGAGTCTCGGCCCAGCGGCCGGGTGGCGNCCGGAGCGCCTCCCGGCAGCTCCCACCCCGATGGTCTGCGGCGCCGCCTGGGAAACCAACGTAAATACTCAGAAGGACTGAGAAGGCTAACCTGAAACAGAGCCTTTTATTCTAACAAAAACCATTCCTCAAGGCTGTGCTTGGACAGGACACTATGAGCAATCGGTATTTTTTTGTTTGGAGCTGGCTGGTGTGGGCTCCCAGGGTCCCTCTGTTGCCATCAGCCTCCCGCATGCAGCACGCACGCCAGGAGAGGCGATACCACCACAGCTCCTGCTCTCCCTTCTCTCCCCACCTGACCCCCTCGAGGGGCAAAACGCCTTCAAGGCACAGGTAGAGGGAGTAATGCCAACCCAAACTCATCTCTACTGTTCTGCTTCCAGCCTGGCGTACTGCATCAGCCACCATCACAGTCCCTGAACAGCAGCTTTGGTAGGTTCTTCTGATCCAGAATCTCTTCTCAAACCACCAGAAAGACAGAGGTGCATTTCTATTTGAGACAAGACCATCAAATTTCAACACTCACTCTCCTTCTAACCCATAACAGGTGCAGATTTTCTTAAATTCTGACACTTCAGGTAGATACCTCTTCCAAAATTTGTTTTTCCTTTTACTCTTTGTTTTGTTTAAGGTGAGAGAAGCAGACTGGCCTCTGCCAGTATTAATGCCCACCCGGAGTTAAGTAGGATGGGATAAACAAGCACAATGCACACAGCAATGGTCAAAAGGCTTTTGTTACCTCATCATCCCCAGCAGAGATTCCCCAGTAGCTTCCTGAGCAAGGTAGGCAGCAAGTGGGGACATCCCTGGCATTGGCCCATGGTAGAAAACAATAGGTATGAGTTTGTTAAGTTTTTTATGTGAGAGTTATGATGGGTACATGAGCAAGGCGAAAAGCACATGGCTAATTAGAGTAGAGAGCATGATACATGACATTGTGGGAAAACCCATCTGAAGGCAATGGAAGTAACAACATATTACAACACAGAATAGTGACCTTAACAAAGCATAAAGGGTTTCATTATAAGCAGTATCTGCATTATCACTGACTGACATCCATCACCTATCTCCTCACCATTCTTCTGCATTTAACTGTACACCCTTCCATATTTATTTTGAGCAACAGCTTTGGATCCAGTAACTTGCCAGCTATGAAGAACACAAACATGGCAATTCTTTGCCATTGGAAAGCCGTGTGGATGGATTGCCCGGAGACTTTGAAAGAAGCTTGACACAGGTCAGGAAACCATTTCCAGATCTTGGAAGTGCCCAAAAGATTTAGGAGCATGCTACTCCCTTCCTGTCTTCCTTTCTTGTCAGACTTTCCCTACAATGTATTCATGCAAAGCACCTGAACTCTCTTCACAGCTCCCTTGTTTTATTTTTTCCTCCTGCATGTTCCAGTATGGTCCATTTGTACTGCAGCCTTGTAGGACAGACAGATACTTTGCGTCTGCACATCTGGGAGTGGAGCCCATGCCATGGTGGAAGTTTTGAAGTAACACAAACAATGAAACACACAATTATCACAAGTCTGCACTCCTTCTTTGTCTCACAATTAAAGATGTTCTGATTCTCTTATGTCCTGACTCTGGTCCCACCATTGCTTCTAAATCATAAACTCATGACTTCTTTATTCAGGCATCAATTTTGATAGTATTTAAATAGTCTAAATTCTTTCCGGAGGCATCATAGTGGGAAGATTTTAAATTTATGCATAGCTGGAAAAGTATTTTAGTACTGACTCTCATAAATAAAGGATATGTATGAAGCATGTATGTAGGTTCAGGTAACTTCAGGCCTTAAATCTGTTGACACAAGAAAAAAGATTCTTATATGGGGGGAGGGGGAGGAGAGAGGGAGGAGATGTCTCAGTTTAATAATATCTGGACCCCTTTGTAACAAGAAAGAAATCAGTGTTCTGTGAAATACACCAGGCAGCTTTGGAAGAGTGGATTTAACAGCACATCATTTTCTATAAATAAAGATGAAGTAGTTGATAATTTATTTGGTGTTTTCCAAGCTTTTGTCATATTCTTATGAGAAGTTACTAAGGAAACCAGGTAGGCACAGTTACCAGGTAGAAGGTAAATTTCTGCCATGCGAATGGTTGAAAGACAAAACAGCAGGAATAAATTGCCAGTTTGCAATTTGACTAAAAAGTTACCAGTAGAGACACTTCTTCTATTCTGTGGTGTGAATTAAATGAAAGTATCCAAAAGATGATTATACTTCTGTGGGTTTTATTTATTCTTTAAGCCTGAGCAATTGGTTTTGGAGGAGGGAGAGCAGGAGAGGAAGGAAAGAGCAGGAAAAACTTTTTCATTTTGGACTTTCATTTGCTGTTTTCCATTTTCAGCTGTTAATACCTTGTCTACCTGCCCCTGGGCAGCAATAAGACGTTTTGGCCAGATACACAAGTCTCTGTTTACCCTGCGCCAAGCCAAGGTCAGGATTTCAGTGTGGAGGTGACTAATTAATTATCAGTCCAGCTTGAACAGAAATTGCCTTGACAATCTGTAATTAGCTATATAGGGGTCATCCTGGATCAATTGCTGAGCTGGAGTTCCCATGCTGTACGTAATTATCTCTGTAGTTTTAGCCTAGAGAGATTTATATCTCTCTGTAGTTAAAACCTCACCCCAACAAAGCACACTTCTGTGTTAAACTCAGAGATGTATTTCCCTCTCATTTAAACCTACCTTTCAAAAGAAACTTGAGGCTTATAGAGGAGCTAGTCTTTTGCACTTCCTGAAACCAGCTCTCACAAGTTCAATATCACCAGCTCTCTCTTCTGTTGATTGACTACCTGTCAGCTGAAGGTGTCAATTAAAACCCACACACCAAAAATTGTGTTTGTGAACTTGGGAAGGCAGATCAATGAGCTGTGTAGTGCTGGCACAAGTGTCAATGAATTAAAAAAAAAAAAAAAGCCAAATCAAAAACAAAATGGAGAGCAAATTATTTCTCTTCCAAGTTGCAAGGCATTTTGGTAGGCAGATGCAAAGTTTTCTATCCTCAGAGTTCTGTCAATCAAGCATAAATAAATGAGTACCATACAGACGGCAGCTAAAGTGCTTGATGCAGAAACACACATCTGTGATTCTGAGAGCAGGCGTTTGACCAAGGGTGACAGCAGCACTCAGCTCCAGGGTAGCACGATGGGTGCTCAGGCAGGCTTGGTTCTCTCAAATAATGCAGTGTGTTAAATACACCAACGTCCAAGCTATCCCCAAAAAGGAAAAAAACCAAAGAAAAAAAAGATGTTTTTAAACTTCTTTCTTTCATGGAGGCTGCAGGCACCTGTTACAGAATTTGTGGGAAAACAGAGATGCTTAGCATCATTAGAGCTTTTAGTTGGGAGAGGGATTGCTTGGAGATCAAGTCCCTCATTTATTTCCCCCAGTAACAGATCTCAAACCTCTCAACGATCTAGTGCACTTGCTCTACTGCCTCCTGTGCAAGTGCCTTTAGGGTCTATTCCAAAGCAGAAATACTGTCACCACGTCTTTAAATCAATGCAGCCTATTGACACTCTGCTCTGCTTGAGCTCAGAGTCCAGGTTGCTGCCAAATCTTTGGCTATCTTAATCTTAGCAGTCAAAATTTTTGTTAGCATTTGCCTGATTTGATGGGGCAGTCCTGTGTTATAAGCTTTATCACAGTCACTCGTGCTTTTGTAGCTTTTACCCTGGCTATGATCTTTAGGTGGAAATATCCAGAGTCCTCTGGCAAGTCTGCAGCTGCCCAAAATGTAGCTCTGCTTCTATGCTCCCGAGAGCATCAATTCAAGAGCTGCCTTTGTCTTCTAAGTGCAGTTCAGGATAATGGCATTGATCTGCTACATTCTTTATACTTTCAGAAACCAGTAAGTGTCTCTGCTTTCGGCAGAGATGAAT
The DNA here is from genome assembly GCA_013397245.1 of Thryothorus ludovicianus. Classification (NCBI taxonomy): domain Eukaryota; kingdom Metazoa; phylum Chordata; class Aves; order Passeriformes; family Certhiidae; genus Thryothorus; species Thryothorus ludovicianus. The sequence goes on from VZTB01012666.1 coordinate 859,609, forward strand.
ATAAAACGAAGGTCCTTGCCATGAAGGGCTTAGTCTAAATCACAGATGATGGAAGATGACGGATAGACCTGGGAAAGGAAGAAATGAAGCAGGACAATAGGCAGCAGCACAGACACACTTAGGCTCTCTCCACAGGAAGAAACCTATTTTAATTGCCATTTCAAAAGTTTTATTCGCATTTCATAAGGTCTGAGAAAGAAACGAAGGACAAGAATTAAATGGTGAGAAATCAACATTTTTAAAATTCATGAAAATGGTTTGAATTTAAACAAATGAAAAAAAGAATCTGAGATTCTTGGATGTTTTTAAACAAATACATAATGAGCAAACATTTTGCAAATGATGAACAAAGTATTTTCCAAATTTTGCCCCATATTTTGTAAGCATGAGCTGGAGAAAGTGCTTTTTTAACATTGCAGACTGGACAGAAGCAAATCAGCGGTTCCCCTGTGGAAGGACTTGGGGGAGGGGAGTTGGCAGCGAGCTCCACCATTTCAGGCCAGTCGCAGAGAAAGCTGTGTCCTGCAAGCTGAAATATCAGATGCAGATCCCCAGCTGGTGGAAGTTGTCACAGCTCCGTTAAAGTTGATGAATCTATGACATTTTTAAACAGCGAGCTCAACAATTTGCAAAGAGCTCTGATCACAGGGGACTGACATGACCATCCATAAAAAAGGCAAATTGGATTCTAAATTGTATCTGATGAAGAATTTTGGGCAGAGTAAATGTAAGAATGTTACTGAGTCATCAGTAGAAACGCATTTGGATTATAGCTCAGAAACTTGGACACTTGTTCTCTGGAAAAACTAAATCACACAGCAATAGAGTCATTAGAAGACTGACAGTGATCTTATGGGAACTCAGCTTGTTTGCCCTGGTGAAACAAAGCCTGAGAAAGGGTACAGGAGGGCCATCTATAAATACATCAGTGGGTAAATATCACAGATAGGCATGCAGCTATTTAAGCTTCAGGACAATGCTAGCATAAGAGCAAATGGATATAAACAGGTCCTAAATAAATTTATGCTGGAAATCAGAAAAATATATTTGCTTCTTCTAGCCATAAAAATTTTCAATGCTGATAAGAAAGATCAGGGCAAACAACCCAGCTGCTTTTAGAGGGTTGTACAATGTGCAGGTTAAAGTGACTCTATGGTTTGACTGCAGTAGCAGGGACTGGACAGGGCCCAGGCTCTGTTCCCCAGCAGACTGTGCGTTACGCCTACCAGAATCAAAGCGGGCCAAGCATTCATCGTGATGGATAAGGTTTAGTGAGAGAAGTCAAATAAGCAGAACCACAGTCAAAGCCATTCTCTCACTCTGAGTGAATGCTAATGACACTCGTTCATTGCTGCTTGGAAAATACGCTTAGTAAACTAGGTTAATGGAAGAAAACCCTCTTCTCTGAGATATAGGCTCACAGAGTTGGAAGCTACATATAGTGACCCTCAGATGTTTTTTTTAAAGGCTTTTTGTATTCAGATTTTTCAATCCTATAAAAGTTTGCTATAGACCTATGCCTCTTTTGTTTTTAAACACACAGCAATTACCAGAGTGAAGTAGCATCCTGCTACTCCACTGCCTGTCCTCCACTTTACTCCAAAATTCTTGGCAGCAAACAGACAGTTTTGAAGAAATTTTTGAAGTGTGGAAGAATGGAAGGGCAGCAAAGGGAATGAGAGAGAGGAAGAGAACACAGGTGATAGAAGCTCTTAGTCAATGCATTGAGCAGGAGCATCAAAATATACAGGTCTTCCATGAGTAAGATTTCCACACTTTGGCCAAATTGATTTTGATGGGACTGGCTAGCTGGTGAGGTTTGCAAGAGGATTCTTATTCACAGTGGTCAACATACTGGATACATTTGATAAAACTTTAAAACTGGATTTCCCCATTCACAGGGGAAATTGCTGTCTCCCTGCAGCACAGCAAGTGTCACCATCTGCTGGGTCACCCCTGAGCTTTTTTGGGTGGGGGGGTGCACTTGCTGTCATTGACAGCAGGGCATGCTCAGGGGAGGGTTTTAGGAACCTGCTCCCCGGCACCCAGCCAGAGCCCCAGCCTGGCACGCAGCAGGGCTCAGCAGAATATCTATGGCTTGATCAGGCTTTCCAGAGCTCTCTGGACTACTTTTGCAAGAGACCACGTGAGCTGATGGAGATGTTATTTTTAGCCCTACAGTACTATTTGTTTCCTATTCAGTAGGTACTGAAGGGCCAAGGCACTAGAAGCCTTCTAATGATCCATCAATAAATGTTACAGTCAATAAATGTTACAGTCAATAAATGTCACCATCTGCCTTACAGTTAGCATCTGCACTCTTCCAGCCCATATTTATACTATATTATATTATGTTATATTAATTTAGGTTATAGACCTTTGTATCATTACCAGTTCATTTCAGATTTATTTGTGACTCTCTCAATCAGTAGTAAGATGGTCTTCTAGTGTTCCTTTTGAAAGAAACCAAATACTAAGTCCTGCTGAAGGCTTACCTAGCTTATGGGAACCTCACCTCCCTACACCATAGGTTTTTTCCAGGGATGCTGTCACTGGGTACCAAGGGGAGGGTGGAAGGCCATTTGTGGAAGGTGCTCAGACACAATATACAGAGATGGCAACAGTTGAAATCTTGTGCATTAACCCAGAATCTCTGGGCACCTCAGGCTATTTTCTTTTTTGCTGATTAAAACTACAGCCACCCAACAAATATGGATTATGATTATTTGGCTCAGGTCTCTATAATTTTCACTTTAAGCTCCCAGTGTTTAAGGACATTAATCTTGTCTATTTTTCCTTGGCTTTTATAGTCCTGTTGGCAGTGATTATAACTCTCAGTGCTCTTTATTTTGGACAAATAAAACTAACAAGTATGCCCTGATAAATTAGTAGTCACCTGACAAGCATCTTACCAAACAAAGTCTTCCAGAGGGCTTGAATCCTAAAGATCTATAATGTTATAAAAGCCAAGGTGCGCATACAGTTATACCAGAGCTGATTATAAAGGATAAAAAAGTATCACTGGCATGCTGAGTTTCCTAGAGTTCTCAAGCTCAGGTGACACCGCCATTTAGCAAACTCTTTGTAAGGTCTGCCCTCATAAGCCATATTCTCCCATGCCATATTCTTGCAATCTTGCCTATTCAAAATGGAACAGCTACTGGGGAAGTGGTGGAGTCACCATCCCTGGAAGTATTCAAAAAACAAGTAGTCATGCCACTTCACAATACAGTGTAGTGGGCACGGTGATATTCAACCCAAGGTTGGAACTGATGATCTTTGTTTGATGTCTTTCGGATTCTAAGATTCTAGGCATAATCCCACTGAAAGTATTACCCCATATAAATATTTCCCTTATGAGGAGAGCATCAGGCTTTCATTGCTTGATGGCTTTGTGTTAAATCTTATGTTTCCAACCAAGTAATGGGATATTCCTGCTTTTAAACACAGGAATTGGACTATGAAACATTGAAAGAACCCTGGGGTGAAGATTGCCTGAAATTTTTGTCTCCTTTTTCTTTATCCATGTTTTCAATGCTCCCAATGGAGAGTTTCTGTATTCATGTAAAGCCTGTTTTAAAGGTAGGTCTGCAGCCATTGCTGCCACATGTTTCAGCCAATTTCCAGAAGGCATGTTCCAGCTATTTATCAGATATAGCTACAGAAAGAAACAACATCGCATGGGTAAGACAAAATATTTTTTTTAATTAAACAAAGTAAGAGTTTCAGTGTTTACTTTTAATTTTCTAGGGCACCATTAAAGCACTGCAGATCTCTGCTGAAAATGCAGCAGATGATGATATGTATAAACCTGTACTAGATTAATCAGTAATTGATAAAATGGATTGACTCCATACCTAATAATCTTTCAACCTGAAGAGCGTTCAGTCCTATCTCTGTCACGAATCTCTGTCTGATCAGTGAAACAGACCATGATAAAAGCTGTGTAAAAAGCTTCCTTCTTTACTAATTGGACTGGACTTGGAAACCAGAGGCTTCCTGGGAGCATTGCCTACTTTCCTCATAATTATTTGCATATTCAGTTCAACAGCAAAACAAGTCTGTAATTGTTCAGAAATTAAAATCTCCTTATCATGTATGTCAGTCAGAAGAAAATGTGCAATCACTGCATCAATGCCAAATAGTATTAAACAGGTACTACCTGCACTAATTCAGGATTAGGAAGTGTATTAAACAATAACTTAAGAAGCAAAGGATGTTAAGGGAAGGAAATTTGCTGGAGACATTGTTTAATGTATCCTTGTTAGTACAAGGAAGAATCTTTCTACTCCTCAACATGTAAATTACATTCACCGTCTAATTACACCAATTGAGGCAATCTGAGATAGTTTAACATTAAGAAATGTTTTGTAACCAATTTATATTTTATGTTTAACTCACAACGGTATCAACATAATCTTAAAATTTAATAATATGGGTGGGATCAGACCTAAATGTGAGCCTTCCACTTTGATGTCTGACATAAGTAATGTACACAGAGATGCTCAAATGCTGCTTTGCTGTGCTGCTGTGCCTTGAATGTCACAGCTTATTGCCAGTGGGAAGAAATAGCACCACTAAAATAACTTGATCCACCTATTTAACCTTCCAAATATATACTAGGAAATGTGATAAAGCCTAAAAAGAAAAAAATGTTGATGAGGAGGTAAAAAAAAGGCACCTGAAATAGAGTATAGTTCTCACCATTCAAACCCACAAGACTGTCTGGAAAAGTAATGATTAGTTTTATACCACTACATTACATTATAAAGATTTGTGTCTACTAGTCAAGTCCTTCTCAAAAATAGGATTATTTATTTAACAAGCACAGAAGTCAAAACACTAAAGTTCATGCTGAAGTAAATTTGCACAAAGTAAATAGGAGTTTTACACGAGGAAGAAGTAACAAAAAAACTCAAAGCCCCCTTCTGGCTTTTTTTTCCACCCTAAATTTCAGTACAAAACAAAGGAAAAACCCTCATAAAAAACAAAGTATAAAATCTCATATTATAATTTATTCAAAAGACGTCACTGCAGCAGACAAATTTCAACTGTGGCAACTTCTGTGGATGAGAATAAACCATTCTATAGAACTTGTAGAAGAATAATATTTAAAAAGCAATGTTCTTGGAGTGCAGTTTCCCAGGCTGAGAAGTTGATCATATAAACCTGTATGGAATGAGCAGAAACATGAGACACAAACTTTCACCAGCTCTATTCCACCTTTGATTTCAAGCTCAGACAACTTAACTGATATGGCACGGAGGAGGCTGAGGCAACAGAAAGCAGGTCTTTCACAAATGGGCTCCCCTGCACAGTTTAAATATTTTGTTCTTGACAAGAAAGCTGTTCAGAAGTTAACTCCAAGTTTGGAGTTGTTTTCTAAACCAACAGGGAGAAAAATGCCATTGGTTGCCATCATGCCTGTACAACTGTACTATTTTTGCTCAAATGAATACAAAAACAGTCTTTTAAACAAAACTCTCATACATATATGAAATATTTCAAAGGAAAAGGCAAGCATTGCTGTTTCCTGCCATTCATACAGTTCGGAGACAGCAAATGAGAAGTTAGAGACACCATTCACTGCTGCTATTGCTGAAAAGAGGAAATGAACTGTTCAGCAGTGCCAGTGAGGACACATGTGCACTGGACCTCCATCCAGGAAGGATGCTTCTTGTTTGTTACAGAAGACTGCTCATACATCACCAAACAACATTGCATTGTCCTGAACTGTAGAAAAGTTCCATAATAAGAGAAACACTGATACAGGAAGACTGTACATTTCCCAAGCCTCATAGCTCATTATACTGAATATCAAGTTTAATTTTTGCCTAATTAAAAGGTAATGGAGAGAACTGTGACAGGACCTGTGTAGGGATTTTCCTTCCTTACTCTCTCCTATTGTCTTTAATGCATGAAGAAATAATTCATGTCCAGGGAAAATTGCTCTGAATTTCTCTGAATTTTGAATACTGATGTAAACAAAGGTTGGTCTTTATGCAGAAGTTGCAACAAATTTTGAATTAATAAACGCAATATTGTTTTCGGACCATAGCTAAAGATCATGCATATATAAAAAATAAGAAGTGAAAGTAATAAGGTAATGAATTCTGCAGCTACCTGAGGTCTTTGTCTATGCTCTTTCAGCTAGTATCCAAGTGATTCAAAGGAAAGGTGTAAGCCTTTGAAGACTGCAGCTGGAGAGAATTATGAATCAAGTAGTTCAACACCATATATACTTATTTAAACACTACAAAAAACCAGACTGTAATGTATTTAATTTAAACAATAGCAAACACAAAATGATCCCATATTTTTTATTCAGTTTATGACAAACACACTGAGATCTTTGCCTTAACAACTGTAAGAGCAGATCTTCTGTAGTAGAAATGAAACATAATTAAATATTGTGTGACAAGGCTGGGATAGTCTTATTCACAGGGAGATGGGCTTTACTCCTCAAAGAGACACAGCAGGACTGTTTGAGGAGCAGATACTGTTCCACAAAATAAAGAGATCAAAATCTGAGCCCAAGAGACTTTTATTTAAGACTTGGTTTGTACCTTCTAATTTACAAAGCACAAGACAGATAATATGTTTTATTTTAAGGTACATTTTAGGGGTGTATTTATTACATATATACATATAGTGTAAGTTATCTGAAATGCACATATTTTTACATTTAATTTACAGCCAAATAATCTAATTAAATGAGAAAGAGAAACAATGGCACATTATGCTAGCAGGACTACAAAGCTGACTATAATTTAGCTTCCTTTTCCAAAATGAAAATAAAAACTGTGCAAACAAACTTTGAAAGACTTCCACTTTTTGTAGTCAAATATTGTTCTTTTACTAGGTCTATAAACACTAGAATCTCACATAATCAAATTTACCTTCCAGAAAGACATTTTTTTAGTGCAAATTACAGCTGTATATATTTTTGATCACCATTTAAGCCAAGAGAAATCCTGTTTCAACTTGAGACCTAAAATAAGATGACTGTCAAAAAATATTCACTTTTAGACCATGAACTTTAACATCACCCTTTGGTCATAAATCTAAAAATAAATTTTAAAACCCCAATGTGCTACAATTGTACTTCCTGTAACATATGTTCATGATTAAGCTCTCATTTGCACAGTATGTGAAACATCCCCCCATGACAGCCAGTTGAGCTCCCAAAATAAGGGTGAGTTTCTTGACCACAGCACAATTAAGCCTTAGCTTTCTACTCAGGCAGGTAGGTATAAATACACTGACAGCAGGAGTGCTGCAAATAATCTGAATATTGAGTTAATAATATTGAAACATATTCTAGATGCAAATGAGACGTGCAGACAGTGTTTCCTCTAGAGGCTTTGGACAATGCAAGCCTACAAATGGATCTATATCCCATCTGGTCATTAGGTACCATGATCTGTTTAAACACACAGAATTGTGGGGCACTGGTAGCAAGAAGTGGAAAAGACTTTTTGAGAGAGGCATTCGAAGTGATGCTGAACTCTAAATACAAGCTACACATATGGGGCCTAAGCAAAAATATTGCTTTGATGAAAACTCATACAACCAGCCTGAAGCAAAAGGAAAAAATAAAAACTTTTAAATCCACACAAAAAATTTTTCTCATCAACATCAACTCCCTGTTGCCTTGAGCACTCTAAGAGTAGTCAGCTGGCCAAAAGAAGTGGTTATTTCCTCTCTTGCTTGTAAGGCCATTATTCCTACTTGAGGGGCAACCTCTGGAGGGGTTCCTCCTGTTGTGGGCACTCCAGTAGAGGAGATTTGCTGATGGTCTGGAGCAAATCCAGAGCAGGGCCACAAAGATGGCCCAGGGACTGAAGCACACCATCCAAAAGGAGAGGCTGGGAAAGCTGGGCTGCTCTACCTGGAAAACAGCTGGCTCTGTGTTATCTCCTGTAGAGGAGATCAGGTGCTTGTATTTACCCAAAACCCAACTAGAAGTCATTTATAACGCTTGTTGGACTGGAGGCTGGACTAGAGGCCTCCAAAGTTTCTTTCTTACCTAAGTTATTCCATAATGCTGCTCTAGGATTATGTGAGTTGAAATGATCCAGGTTTGTCTTGAAGGGAGCACAGACATTTCATGGTGGGAAGCTGGGCATGGAAAGCAAGGACAACTGCCCAACAAGAGCTGTCTTCTAGGGGAAGACTACTCAGGTTTGACACCAGCTGGTAGCACAGACCATCCAGCTAATTCAAAGTTAAATCTTTCTGAGGGGCAAGATACATAGCCCTGCTGCACAAAGCTGTTTCCATGGAAGGAGTGGCAGCTGCATGAAATCGTCTGGCCTGACAACCTGAAATCAGAGACAAATGCAAGGGACAACTGTACCTACTTGCTTTTCATTCTGGAGAGCTGAAAATGAAAATCAGTCTTTAAAATACAACAAAATAAAACATTTAAGTTCCAATGACTTGGCAAAATTGTTTTTGTTTTACCGACCTTAAAAATCTTGTGTCTTTACCAGGGCATAAAATAATTTAGATAAAATATAACAGTAAATTTTGATGCAGCAAGAAGTTATTCACTGTGACGATTCTAACTCCAAGTACCTGAGGCAAAAATGAAAGAACTGTAAGAATAACAATAGATACACGTGTAATAAAGCTGGGAAAGTGAGAATGCAAGGCAGGAACAACAGTGCAGTACAAAAAAAGATGGAACATATCTTCAAATATATGAAAGGGCTATTGCAAACCATATGGAAATAATATGTTCTTCATGTCTGTGGTGCATGCAATGAAAAGGAACTGCAGCAAGGCAAATTCAGATTGGACATGGGAAAATATCCTTACAGGTTTTCTGGAGAGGTGCTGTAACCTCAGTATTGTTAGCAATCTTTAAGAAAACACTAGACCAGTATCTGTCAGAAGGGATATATCTATACATGTTCCTGACTGGCAACACAAAGATGCACTAGATGAACTTTGATGACCTTTCAAGCCAAATGATTTCATATAGAAACTTCTATATATCAAACAACCAAAAAACCCATGAAAAGTCCCCTAAATCTAAATTAGAATCTAGAATACAATCTGAACTAGAATTACAGCTATAAATTAAAGATCAGTAATCAATGAATTTTAGAGAAAAATAGCCAATCTTTCCTTGTGATAGTATTTGCTTATGAGAATTCATAGTAATCACCTTGACATTAAAAAAAAAAAACATACAGGAATAAGCTCAAGGCATTTTAATACTCAGTATTGAATAAGCAGATGAGACAGTGTCCCCCTATCAAGCAGAACCTCCATGACTCTGACTTGAGACTTGACCTGAGTTGTGGAGAATGTCAGGTTAAATAATCATCATTCTCACTTCTGGTCTTAAAATGCAGGCATAAAACAGGATTTCTCTTTGGTGACCAAAGACCAGAAATACTGAAACATTGTGGTGATTGTATATGATTTTCCAGGACAAGAACTTGCATTCACAAGAATGTCTCTGATTTAATCTTCAAAAATATTCTAGGAAAGAAAACAAAACAAAAAAAATCCCAAATTTTTAACATATCCTTCATGATAAGGAAAATAGCAATTCAAAATTAAGCTCTTGGTGTTAGCAAGAGACTATAGGATTTCTTGAGCAGGATGATGTTAGGAAACCAGCATCTTTTTTCCTTTTTTTCCAGCATCTTCCTCTCAGCTATGTCAAGAGGTTACCTCATCCAGATATCTAATAAAATCACAAAAGCTGTAAAGCATAGTATGCTGAGCTCACTGATGTTCTTAGCAGTTCCTCTTAATAGTTACTCTTACAGTGCCTCCCCTTACCAGTAAGATGAGCTCAATGAATGGGAATTAATTTCATCATGTGTCTCTGCCAGAAGCAGCTTCTCCTTCCTGTCACGTTCTGGCAGTGAAAGGCTCTCCCCAAGTGCAGAGTTCAGACTGCTCAATACATACAAATTTTATTCAGGCACTAAGAATTTTGTCCACATTGAATTTACACATACATGTCTAACAAAATAATACAGCCACTGCATGATTCTCTTAAATCTGTTGTAGTGTAATTGTCCTCCTCTGCTTTAGCAGTGGATAAAGGCATTTTTGCAAGCAGTTAAAAACAGATGTATTTGAAGGCAAACATGTAGTAAATAAATAGTAATTAAACAAAACCTTAAAAATATCCAAGCATAACTAACAATCAAATAAACCTACTGATTTTGTAACTGTTAAAATAAGATTGATAAAAAGAATAATCTTTCTCAAGACTTACTGTAAGTGGTATATGAATAAACATTATTTAAATCTTCCAGATAAGAAACAAGTCCATTCCACATTGACTTTTCCCTAGCCTTTAGCTATATATATATATATATGGCAGTACTGTTTGCACACATAAAGTAATCCAAGCAGAAAATATTATTTGCATTTGCACAATCAGGAACAATTTTTGAAAATATAAAAGCCATAGAGTAGTAGCAAACTCACTGAAAGAACATGTATGCATGATATCTTCCTTAAGAATACCCTGTCTTATATATAGCTATGAATTACTTTTATTTAACTGGAAAGTAGCATGGTATATATAAACTGTCTTAGATGTCTTACCCAGAATCAGTGTAGGAACCAAAATCAGTAACTGAAGAGAAGGCTCAAGCTCAAATCCCAGGCCTGAGGATCAGACCCCAAGAATAATCATTCCCACTCTAACTCCAGTCACATGGTACATTATTTCCTACTCTCTTGGTCTTCTCTCCCTCTTCTGTAAACACTTTACTTATCCTCTGTGGGTTATTTCCTCTTTTTCTTTTGTCATTACTGGTAGTTACTGTTGAAACATAAGCTTTTCTTCCTGGAGGAATTTGACTGCACATGCAGTCAGAAATCAGTAGTTTTATACTGCCCAAACCATTTCTGCAACCAGAGTTGCAGAAATTACAGAGTTACAGTTAACTCAGGATTTTATGGGATACAGAATGCTAAAAAGGGTCAAATGCTAATGAATGCTGTGGCCACTTTAAAAAAAATATTTTAAATTTATTTTTAAAAATAAATATTATGTTTTGGTTGGCAGAAAAACTTATTTGGACTGCTTTTGAACTATCAGAACTTTATCAGAATTTTATTTTCTGACATAAAAGTGTGACATTACCACGTACAAATTTGCCTTGAAATCTCCTTTTTAACAAAAAATATTAGAAGTTTTTAAAGCTTTCCTTGAGTTTTCAAATGAAAATACTTTGTCTTTCTCAAATTATAAGGCAGAATCCAGGGACTTTTTTAAATCAAAAATTTATCTTTTTCATAGTGGTCCATACCTTTTAAGGACAAGATTTTCTCAGATGCATTTTCCAGTCTACCCCTGTCCTTTTACCCCTGATTTTCAGCTATGTGGATTCTGCCAGGGATTGGTAACTACAATCACAGCAGTTCACAGGCCTGAACAGTCATTCAGACAATTTCCAAAGGGTAAAGGCTCTCTACCAACCCGATAAAAGAACCCCCAGCCACCTGTTCCCAAGGTAAATGTTAGCTCATGGGTTCCAGACTGGGAATCCATGCTCCAGCATGGACACACTGAGTCAGCACATCCCTCAGCTGCCTTGACCACAGCCCCAGGTCCTGAGCACTTGCAGAGTCTTCATAGCAAGAGTGTGCCAAGGGTCTCCAGTCCAGGCCAGCTCTTCTGCAGACAGGCTGCACATCTCTGGAACCTGTGCCCAGGAGAGCTGCTGCTGGTTATGCCTGAATCTGCCCCAAATTCTTCAAACAAGCAGCAAGCCCAATGTAGGACAGAGGACTGGAGGGCACATTTTCTGCCTAATGAAGCAATGACCAGTCAGAGAAGTGGGAACAGAGACAACAACTGCAGTTTAAAAAAAGAAAGGTCTTGTGATTACTGCATGTGAGCTCCACACCCAGACAGGGATGCCTGAGTTTGATTCACCATTGAGGCTCTAGGGTGTCAGCATAAAATAGTATATGATCAACACAACCCAAGCAGGCAACATGTATGTTAAACAAATAGCTGAAAATAATAACAAAAATTTGACAGTGTTGATAGCTGCCTATTTAACAGCTTACAAACATCATGAATGACTTCACAAATTACTGCTCAGATATAGTGACAGCATTCAGCTGTCTAGGTCACTCAACTGGACATTTAGCACCATCCTTCAAGACAGTAACATGAGCCTGTTACTAAATATGGTCCTAAAGTGTCAGCAGTCCAAAAAATGCTCTAATCCTTTTGCTACACTTCAAGAGCTCCACATTTGATTGGAAATAGTATACAGATAAAAAAAATCTGCAAAGTGAAGGTGCATAGGCATGTGGATTATTTGAAACAACAAATAAATCAGGACTTTTAAGATTTAGGCTCTGCCTAACCTTCATGCAAGATTTCCAGTCATGTAACAGGATGTAAAATAGCAGAGAACACAAAGTCTCCCATGTAGGGTAGTGACCCTTTTCAAGTGGCATAATAAATTCTAAACAACTTTATTACATCCACAGACTTGTTTAGAATTTTTTAACTTACAAATACTTGTATCTTGGTCCTCCAAATAATTCTATAAAGTGCAGCATTTATTCTTTTCAGAACACAATTCTTTTATAAAGAATTTATCTTTATATACCAAGATAAATTTTCCTAGGTTGCAAAACACAACAGAAATAATACCAGCACCTCTATGAACTGGCAGAATGTCATCCATTATTGACCTAGATATAAGACTTAGCAGAACATAGAAAACCCAGCTCCCTGTCAGCAGATTAAGAGTAATAAAAGATATATCTCTGGAGGAATGGGAGACAAAGAAATCCATAGTATTCACAAATCTTGCTTCAAACCTTCATTAGAAATAAAAAAAAAAGAGCTTAAAAAAATCATGAGATCTGCTTCAAAATCATGAGATCTGATATACAAATACATTTGGGGTAATTTATCTGCCATTGAAATTTTGAGCCTCTAGAGTGTGCTCCAGCCATATTTTCAAGCATTTACTCAGAAATGTGTAGATACTTTATGTCCAGTGAAAGCTGAGATGCATTTGTAAAGACAGTAATTCAGAAGACAGGAATGTAATTTCTTAAAAAATCAGAACATTTGAAAAATATTTTTAAAAATTAATAAGATAACATAATTAGTACTACAGTAGAGTATTAGAAATATAATAGAGGAGGAGATAATTAAACTGACAGTAGAAGGCCTGGAAACATTTCTGCAAGCATTTCTGAAGAAAGAAAAAAATTTTTTCTGGTGCCAAGGAACATAAATTCTAGGATTTAGGGGGTAGTTTAGCAAGCCACTTGAGGTACCAGCTCAGATATCCTCTCAATAAGCACTAACACCAACTGCACCAAAGAGAGACTTTTCATAATATTGAATACTTTACAAGTTCTGAACTGATTCCTCAAACATAAAGAAGGTTGGCTTGCAAAAAGTTTCAGGTTTGCTTTACAACAATTCATTTTCAGCTGCTTTTATTTGCTTTTCGAGGCTCTTATCACATTATTTTTAACATTTCAAGACAATACAATATCTGAGGGTAAAACGGTTGCTTTTATTTGAAAGTAAACAGGTTTTTAAACAATAATAGAATCACAAAACATCTCACATTAGAAATGACCTCAAATTATTGCCTGGCCCATCATTTCATGGTGAAAGGGAGCCTTGATGAGATTTTCTAGCACCTTGTCCAGTGGCCTCTTGAAAATCTCCAGTGGTGGGGATTCCAACACCAGGGAAGTCGTTCTTCTGAATGATTGCAATCACTGTAAAAAATTTCTTTCTTATACGGAGATGAAACCTCTCCTGGTGCACCTTTTAGTGGAATACTGTGAAGATGTGCCCCTCAATCCTTCTATTCTCCAGGGAGAAGAGGCCTGACTCCTTCAATCTTTCCTTACTGTGCAGGTTTTCCAGCCCTTTGGTCATCTTTGTGGTCCTCCTTTGGACTCTCTGCAGTCCATCTGCCACATTCTGGAAATGTGGGGACCAGAACTGAACACAGCCCTGCAGGTGCAGCCAGACAAGTGCTAAGTGGAGTGGGATGGTCACATCTCTGTCTCTGCCAGTCACAGCCCTGCAGATACAGACTGGGGCCCGACATGCCTGGGCTGCTGCAGCAGCACACTGCCAATTCCTGTTCAGCTTGTGTCCAGCAGCAGCCCCAGGGGTCTCCCAGCAAGGCTGCTCTCCAGCCACACTTCATTAAACTGCATACCATTCTTGCATGCCCACTCTTGCAGCCTGGCCAGGTCTCTGTGTGAGATGATTCTCCATTCTGACATGTTCATCTCAACCACCCAGGTTGGTGTCATCAGCAAACTTGGTGAGGCTATTTCAACCCCATCATCCAGATCATTCATGAAGATGTTGAACAGCATGGGGCCTTGTATTCATCCACAGGGAATTCTACCTGTGGTAGGCTTTCAGCCTGAGTACAAACCATTGATCACTGAGTGCCTCCTCTTAGCCAATTTCACACCCATCTCACAGACCATCCGTGCAGTCACTTGTGCAGGAGAAGGCTGAAGGAAACCATATTGAGCACTTTGCTGAAGTCCAGCAAAAGGCTGAAATCTTAAGGAAAGTGCCAAATGTTGCACTAGAACCACAAAGGCTAGCAACCCTGCATCCTCTAACTCAAGCATTTACTAGAGACCAAACTGACATGAGACAGCAGTGCCTGTTGGCTCTATCAAGTCCACGATAAGTCCCAACTGTTCTGTTCACAAATAAGAAAACAAAATTCTGCATTATGCATTAGATGTGGAATATGAATCAACTATGCCAATAATCTTCTAATTTTCTCAGCAGTTCTGCAATAAGGATGTAGAATTAACCATGGTAACAGGCATAAGTGCATTCAATTAATATTTGTTCACTTACATGACACATTTGCTCACTGAATGCCTGCATGATAATTTGATAAGCTAGAAGCTTCTAAGTGGGGAAAAAAGGCAGGGTTCTGCTCCTACATATTCAGACTTAGCAGGTCAGTTTATTTTCTATGCAGAAGTCAAGTAAATTTGAATCTAATAGTCCATTCTTTCTACTGTTCCCAAGTTGAAGATATAGCACTTGAGATTCTCCTTAAGCTTCCCATGTCACACATTGACCAAGCTTCAACTACAGCAACGAATTCTTTTGCCCTCAACTCGTCCTATAGTCCAGTGGCTAAAGTACTCCTATAGGCAGTAGATGAACACCAGACTTCTCTGCAGCTTGAGATGTGTGTGCTGTAAGTACTAAAAACCACTACAGTCCTTCTATTGACCTGGCAAGAGCATGAAGAGCTATCAGATTAATATTCCTGTAACTTAAACCTATGAATTTCTCTATTAATGATGGTAGTATTTATGTTAGATTGGTAAATGTGGATGAAAAGCCCTTCCTTTCTAGCATAACAAAAAAAGATAAAAATTTAACACACCTTAAAAGCTGTATGGATTCAGATCTGGTAGCAGGCAATTGTTGAATTGTGAAATACTGCTCCATAATTATCTGATTTGTCACTCAGCTCTCACTCAGGTAACACACACATAGATTTATTCTGGAGGTATACTTAAGCACTCACTTTGGTATTCATATGTACACTCTTCACTCTGCAAAGCCACACTTTCAAGCAGGCTGGAACATAGCCAGGTTTCCTCATACAGCAGAGAGAGAGACAGATTTCCTGAGGGAGAAAAACTACTGTCCAGAGTCTGACAAACAGTTCCAGATGCATAAAGCAGTTCAAAAACACACAGGTGCAGCATGTGGGCTGGGAGAGGATGATAAACAAAGGATGTTGAAAATATCTTGGCAGAGACACAGTCAGGAAACAAACCCACATGAGAGTAGGACTTCAGGGTGCGTGGCAAATCACTAATAGATTCTTGAACAGAAAAAAAAAAAATTAACAGGCACTGGCATTGGCCTCCATTTTCCTATTCATACCCTGTGCAGAGCTCCATCAGAATAGCAAACACAATGCCTCAGCTATAAACCACTACACAATAGCCCCATGCCAGGCCTGTGGATCACAGAGAGCCTTTAGCTTCTGCAGTCTCTTGATTAGGTCCCTGATTGGGCCTTTTTCATAGTGCTAACACAAAGACATACTTTTCTACCCAGCAAGTTAGAAACTCTGTCCTCCCATTTCTTACACCTGCTGCGCGTGCTTTAAATATTAGAAAGACAAGGAGCTTGAAAATACTTCTGAAGCAAGCACCATAATTCAACACCATTGTGAATTTCATTATTTAAATAAAATGCTATTACTAAGCAAATCTCATGTTGCTCATGAGATTATGCATCAGCTAGTAATCACAGTGATTTTCAGCTCAGCTAAAAGAATAGAAAACCAGCTGGTAAATACAAGAAAGCTGGTACTGAGTTCATGGGACACTTCACTCCAGTACAATGTACAAAGAACTGAAAAAACCCTATGCTTTTATGAACCAACTAATGAGGAGTGCTACTGAGTGCACACTGCTAGTGAGCTCGCTCAGGGATTGACCTTATAATCATCAGCTATAGAAATGTATATGCAATGAAATAACACATCCATAGAGAATCAATATTAAAAAAACACCCTAAAGCATATGATTTTGGCCACTTTAAAAATGAAAGAATTTAAAACATCATGAATTATAACAAAAACTGTAAGGGGTAATCAATGTGAAAGCAGGATGTAATTGAACCCAAAAAGTATGGGTAAATGACAAAGAGACTTGTTATCCCTCAGTCACCAAAACAGCCTTGATAGCAAGTGAAAATCATTATTACCTGATAGCTGTGTATTATGACTTCTAAGTGAACAATTCCAATAGTCTCTAGACAAGCCTGTGTGGGAATGTGCACACACTACCAAATCACTACCAAATTCTTGTTGCATTTGGTCTCGTTTCTGCATGAACTCCCTGAAGATAAACTTTCCCTTTTGCCTCAAGAAAGGCAATCTTCAGAAGCCTAGATGCACTGATGGTGAGGAGTGCAGACTGCTTGTTGCCTCTCTTTTGTTCTGGTTCATGCTCCAAGGCATGCAAGCATCTGTAACATTCTTCTCAGGGCACTGCAAACAAGAAGCTAGCTCCTTCAGTTTATCATCTGCATCCCTCACAGTTCTTTAGTACCTGCCTCTGTTTTCCTTCAAAGCTAAAGTCAGTTCCTCCCCTACACTCATGCTCGAAACACACAAATTCTGCAGCTGACTTGCTTTGACTCAGGTAAATCTCCAAAAATTTCTCAAACGATCCAGTAAATTTCTTGCATTTATCACAGTTTGCTGTTCCTCCACCTAGCATGACAGGCAACTGATTTAAACCTGCTCAATAGCTAAGTTCAGATGGGTAAGGATTCAGCACCTACCAGTAAAGACAAATCATGTGTACACTACAGTCTTTGTATTAGTGTTTCTAGCCACAGGAAAATGTAAAGCAAAAGCCTTGACCTTATTTTGTATATCTATATTTGTTGCAATAACATTTCTTGGCCCAACTACAATAGCATAGGTCACTGCCTTTCCCCTAAAAAACTAAGAACCAGTAAGGTTCCTAAGCATGACTGTAAGAAGCCACACAAACTTCTCACTGATCCATGTGATAACTTCTTGTATTTTGTGACATCAAAAACATCCTCGATTCTCAAAATTGTTGGCATAACAAAGCCATAAGAAAAAAAGTTAGAGTTTCTATTAAAACACATCTGAAATTTTGTTTTAAGGCTACCTAACTTTATTTGGGAAACTGTACTACAGCTTTTTCCAACTTCTGAAATAATTTTGTGAAACTCAGCTGAACAGAAGCACTGCATTTCAGTCTCTTACTAGGTATTCCCAATAGAAAGAAGCCATAAATTGAGTCATTCTTCTAATATGCTGATTACTTCATGATCTCCCTCTCTCAAACCCTCCTGTAACAATCATCCGCTCTAAATACTGGAGCAGCCATATGTTGGTGCAGAATATTCTTTTGTTAGAAAACTCTCCTTTTCTCCAGACTGGCTACAGGCACAGAAGTTCAGACTAAAAAATCTCATTCAACATTTGTGTCTAGACATAAAACTCTTCAAAATATTCCACATTCACGGATGGGCTTTTGGTTCTCCTCACTTTTCACCATCTGTTGGGGGCAGGACGCCCACTGATGTTAGCCAGAATCTGTGCCAGTTGCCAAAAGAAAAGGATATATAGCCCTTCAAGTGACATCTGTTTCACCAGAAGCCCTTTTCTCCCTGAACAATGTTTCACTTTAATCTCAGGCACACTTGTTAAGAACAGCATTAAAAAGACCAACTAATGAAAAACCCTGGAAAGTATTGAAAGGGAAGGGATACACAACAATGGTCAGCATAAGGGTATATTTCATAGATCTATGGAGAATTCTCTTAATATTAAGATGATGGGAATATTGGAAGAAACTTTTAAGTGCTCTGGCTAGATGGACAACCTCATGGCAAATGAAATCACCAAAGGATAAGAGCAACCACAAAGGACCCACTGTAATTTACCCCAAAACAACAGCCATGTTCTTAAAGAGAACACTGGAGGAAAAGGCACAGCTGAATGTTTAATAGACAGTGCCTTTTCACATGTATGAAAGACAGAAAAAAGAACAAGTCTTATGTACCCTTAATCAAATCTTATCAATTCAGTGAGACACATGGCAGTTTGTGTGTGAGAGGAGGGACACTGAATGATGCAGGCTGTTTGTCTTCTACTTGTAGACTTATCGGCACATCTAGAGGTCGAGTCCATAATGCAGAGCAAACTCTATTCAATCTACTAACATTCATGAGATTTCTGCAAGAGAACACAAAGTCTCTGGCAGTTACAACCCAAACAGATTTCAGAGGTATTACCAACAAATGGAGCTGAGGGAAATTGATGAAGAAGGAGAGATCATCATTAGCACTAAGAGAAACAGAGAGATAAGTATGATACAGTGACTGTTTCTGGAATGGTGAATCAAATGACAGGATACAATCCAATAAGATACAAAACTCAGAGACCTATTGACAGTACTCACTGAATCTTTTGTGCATTAAACACGTACATCACACAAAGAAATCTACACCTTAGACATCTAAACTGAGCTCTGAGTCTGGAGCTGACTGCTGCCCTAGGAGTTGTCATTCAAGATCAGTGATGACTTGTCCTGGGTGTGTGCTTCATCACAATATGTAGCTGGGTTAAGGCTAAGGCCTGTACCCACAGCAAATAACCTGGAAGTGCTACTGAGCTTCTCAACACAGAATAATGATAGCATCTTTTTTCCATTCAATGATTTGAGTTCATTGAGGACATTCATAAAAGTAATCTTTCCCATTCCCCCAAGATTTTTGCTCTGTTGCAACATGTCTTAGCTGGAAAACTGCTGCTAAAGTACTACTGTTGGTTGAAGAGTTTAAGTTTTAATTTAGTTTAGTTTTAAGGTGAGCCAGAAATTATTTGGGCTTACCTTAATATGCTTGGCTGCAAATTAAAGAAATTCAGCAGCTGCTTCATTGAACAGCTGAACCATCTTTGCACTGAGGGTGGAAAACATCAAAGGACAGCTGGGAGCAGGAAGTGTCACGGCCATCACTAGATGAGCCTCACCACTTGTGATTCAGCACCCTCACTGCTCCTATTCTCAATACATTACTCCTACAAATATGTAGTTCTGAACAATAAGCTTTCCCATTTACATTCCCAGCAGTATGTCACCTGTGTAATAGTAACTGTAAAGTCTAGGTGACACTAGATCACCTATATTGTGCAAGAATTACATCAGTATTAGAAAAAATATCATAAAGCATCATAGGAACTCCTGGCAGTTATGGGTTCTTTCCCATAATATAAGACACAGGGGAAAACTGAGTTACTTTCAGTTAAACTGCCTGGCAGTAAAACCATGGAAAATCTGAATAAAATTGAGCTAATGCTTCTAAGAAATAGCTAAGTAAGTCTCAAATCTAAACTGCTAGATTAAACTCAAATAATGGAACTTATTACATAAGACCTACCCTGGCAGAGCTCTTTAGCATTTGGTCAGAATAGTCCAAAGGGGTGGCTAGAGGTGAGAAATGTAAAGTCAAGTTGAAAAAAATCATTAGCATTTTCCTTCCTGATTCTCATTTTCAGGAGACATCCTACCTTTTTGAGACTCCAGCATTATGCCCATTCCCAAACTGTCTGCTGGCTGCATTTCCCTTTAAAAGCTCTGCTCCTAAATTCACTATAGACCAAATCAACAACTATCCTCACAATTCTCTAGTGAATATACAGACCTATATTCTTATTTTAGTTAGGCTTTTTCCCAAAACTGAGAAGTTTTAATATACTTTCTTTTCATTCCAAGCACTATACATTTTGAAAAGTGTGCAGACTCCCAGATAAGGTTCCAAATACACATGGTACATGGTACATGCATAACTTTAACTTCTGAGGTCACACATCTCAGCACATTTAGTCTAGAATATTTAAAAACATAAACAGTGACAAGCATCCTCTTTTTTTCTTTTTTTTTTTTAGTCAAAACTGAAAGGTAGAACATACATTGACAATGAATCCTAAAGATCTTGGTCTTTGGTCAAGGCTAAAACAGACTGGCAGGGCAGTGATTTTCAACACTGTGGTCCTGTTGCTGCCTTTACCATATGTCTTGTTCTACAACAGGTGGACTTGATTCCTCAGTCTAGTACCATAAAAAACCTTATAAACTCATTCTACAAACTGATTTAGAAGGAGCATTACAACATCTAACCTTGGATGTTATCATACCCAAACAGGTGCCTTGGCTCCTATGTAGTGCAGCTTTGAATGGATGGCTGACCCAAGGCAGAATGAGCAGTTCAGAGCAGCAGATTTGCTCCTTGCCTTCCCCTGGGAATGGTTATGGATCCAGGATGCTGAACTTGCCTCATTGAGCCAGGGCATAACATATCTTTTGATATATGTACCTCTCCAATTGATGGGCCTTAACCTCCAGTGAGGTGAGTGCTAGTAATTAGTCACCTACATTGCTCCCTTCAAAAGGCAACAGAAATCCTTTCAGAAGAGGCAAAACCATGCCAGTGCTTCCTGTCCTTTGGAAAATAGATATCACCTGGTGAGAGAGGAGGAGTCCATAAGTTCAAGTTCATGCATTAAAAAAAAACCAACAGAAACTATTTTTAAAAGTGAAAAATACTCCTGCTGTACAGCTGAACAAATAATTGTTTAGATTACAATTTATGTAAGTTGAATACAAATCATGCATTATATTAAGCATGATTTAGAAAATACATTACTAAATGTGTGAAATGTGTGGAAAAAAAAGTAATGATACACATACAGAAAGCAAAGAACTATTGTTCTGTATAACTATGTATCACAACAGCCTGGAATTCTTTCAATACCAATTTGCTTATAGCACCAAATTTTGGGGTTATTTGAGCCAAATGGCTCTTATCCACACACAGGGTTTTATTTTCCTACCATTTCATTGAGGAAAAAAACACAAAGCATTTCCCAAAAGTTTTATAGCTTGTACTTTTGGGGTTTGGTTTGGGTTGGGGTTTTTTTGTTTTTTCCAGTGGTAATATGCCTTTTGATATGAATATATTACAGCTTTAGTATCAAAGATTTTTTCATGGGTAATGTATTCTGAGCCTTTTTTTAATGTATTTCTATTTCTGTGTCCTTGGTAGTAGCTCAGGACTTTACATAAATTATACTTAACCTCCCAAACCTTGTGGAACAATGGAGTCCCAGCAGTTCTCCCAGACTATTTTCCCAATAAATATGGACCTAGGTGCAGATCCATGGGAGGTTTTAAGGAGGTAACTGGTATTTAAAGATGGTTTCAGCTGCTACAAATAGAAGCAGGAGTCTTTGTAAGTCTGGACCAGTATGTTTTATCTGGGACAACATAAGAATCCTCAGGTAATGGATGAACCAAACCCATTCTACAGTAATGCATACTATAATTGGATACCATAATGCAGGCTGGTATCCAAACTGCTTGGATATCCCCCAGATTCCAAATGCTTGAAAGTCAAAGCAGATTTGCAAGTTTGGTCACTCATTTAATTACTGTGATTAGCAGCCAATTATTCCCCAAGCAGGGAGAAAATTATGTGTATTTCAAAAAAGAGAACACATTTTAGACATGGTACTAGCCATCATTTCAAAACCTGGCATGGCTAAAAATCTTCAGCATTAACTTTTATGCCAATGTGTGATATCAGCCTCTCAAGTCCTGTCTGATTGCTTAAAATAACACATTGCCATTCCTTTGGGGTTACAGCACTACTTTATGTTGATATAAATAATGGCTGTGGTTTAAGCTTCCTGGTAAGATGCTACGTAAAACTTGCTCGGTCTAATTTCAGAAACTTCTTCGGAATGGCAATGTCATGACTAAACAAGACACATCTTTTCTTCCTGAAATGTCTGTACCTGTCAGAAAGATTGGTCAATAAAAAGAATATCTGCATGTTAGGAAATTTTGGTACAAGAATGTTGCCCTTACAACCAGCTAGACTGTATCTGATAGAATAAAAACTACTCTAAGGAGAGGCTTCCAGCCTGCTATGTGGGTTTGCTCTGCCTAAAGCTTTTGCTTTTAGGCCAGCACTTACTCTTGGTACTTCCTGCTGAGAATTTCAGAAAGTATTCTGATATGCCCAGCAGACCAAGGAAAAGGTACTGAAGCTGCACATAAGGCAAGGGCTTCACAGTCACTTCCTACACAGCTGCACTCAGTCTATAACCTTTTCTTCAGTCCAGCCAAATAGTTATCACTGGCACAGATTTATACAATAAAAGCACCAATCTAATTAACAAAGCTAACAGTTCAAAGCTGTTTTGTTATTTTGGTTAGTTCAGTGAAAATTAATGTGATTCCTATCAGATCAGAACCTAGACTTAGATATTGCAGAAAAGATGGCACTGGTGAAAGACAGGCAGGTGTCTGCAAGAACCAAGGGTGTGCAATGGGGTTTTAGCAGCATTTGGCTGATTTAAATGATGTCTAGCATCTACTGGATGTGGTAAAAATGCACTATACTTCTCAAGATTAAATCTAAAGTTTTATAAAAAGGAAAAAATATTCACTTGTTATAATATAATACTAAAGAAAATGATAAAAAGAGACAACACTTATCTGAAGGTGAATTCACAGGAAATATCACTGATTAACTTCCAGCAGACTCTTAAACTGGATATTCAGTATCATGTATATGATATCTGGAAACTTTTCAGAGCACAGATAAAGCTCATTTTCCTCCATAGATATTTGAAATGTGTCCCTGTGCCAAAAGCTTTTTTTTTTTTT
>VZTB01012666.1:900758-974055 GCA_013397245.1 Thryothorus ludovicianus
TTCTTTCCTCCCTTTCCACCCTCTTAAGAAAAGTGAACTGAATATCTCTTGTAGTTTAGATTGAAGTGTTTATGTCCTCTTTTCCTCTTTTCTGAAATTAAAGCTGAAATTCAGTTTTGGAGGTGCGAATGAAGTACTTCTCAGGTATGGTCTATGACCAAATGAGGAAGGAGTGAAGGAGGAGGGAGGAAATCCTAAATTTCCTATTCTGTCTTGTTTTTCATTCATGTAGTCTTACAGTAAGTTTAGCTCTTTTAGGTTTTATGTATTTATTTAGCACATACTAATTGGCATAGCGCCTCTGTGTAACATTTTTGGTTTTATTTTCCCTCATGTCTTTAAAGCTGGAGTGCCTAATGCAGTTAGTAAGAGCTGGAGCTTCTGTAAATGCCAGTACCACACGTTTTGCTCAAACACCAGCCCACATTGCTGCTTTTGGAGGACATCCACAGTGCCTGAATTGGTTGATTCAAGTGGGGGCCAACATAAACAAACAGGTATGGATTAATGTG
Source organism: Thryothorus ludovicianus (assembly GCA_013397245.1). Classification (NCBI taxonomy): domain Eukaryota; kingdom Metazoa; phylum Chordata; class Aves; order Passeriformes; family Certhiidae; genus Thryothorus; species Thryothorus ludovicianus. The sequence goes on from VZTB01012666.1 coordinate 901,271, forward strand.
TATTTCACGTGTGCATAGAGTTTTGCAAGGAGTGTCTTGTTCCCTTTTTATGACATGTATGATCTTTACATTAACACACAGATATTTTATTTTTGACATCAGCTGAAGTCAGATGACTTAATGATCAGTTATAGACATTTTACCTTACAGTAGAGATAGGACTAATAAATGTCCTTTAAGCCTGTAGGGGTTTGGAGGATATTTGTTTTAGGAATTGCTGCTTCTTGAACAAAATGGTAATGTTGCCTTGGTATCGGCAGCATTAGCAAATACTCTGATATTGTAGTGCTGCTGTAGGGGCAAGAAAAAGGCTAGTGAGGAACATAATATTAACTAAATATGTTAAGAATTTTAAAACTTAGCATTACCTACAGAACCATGAGGCCTCTGTGATGCTTCGTGATTCACTCATATATCTAAATAGTAAGGGCTGCCTTGATTTATTTTAAGGAGCATCTTGTTTTATATTGTGTTTTTCTTTTAGATTATTTCTAAAGCTTTTCTAGTAGCTTTCTGAAAATAGATCAGAAACGTGTACTTTACTAACAAAGAATGAATGGGTGTTTTTAAAGATTTCTTTTGCTTTTTTTTTTTACTATAATTTTTATTAGTTTTATTTGAGTGTGTAATTTATTTGGTAGCAGAGAGTGCATTAATAGAGCAAAATTCCTCCAAAGGACTGTTGTACTCTGGTACAGTAACAGAATCAATGCTTAAAAACTATAATGTTTTTGAGAAAAATGTTTGAAGTACTGAATGAATTTGTTATGTATGCTGGTCATACATAACGTCCTTTTTAATGGTAATCAAAGATATTTTTAATAATATTCTATTAGAGTAATTAATACTACAGCATATGCTGTTGTTAAAAGCTGTGGTATAGCACAGCTTCTGTAAAATGTCTGGCCTGTTAAATCTTGCATCATACTTTTAAAATATTTAGGGGCCAGACTGCATTTTATATGCAGTAAAATTAAGCTAAGTCTGCTGAAGAACTAAAACATTTGCATTTCTAGAGTTTGGTTCTTTTTTTTTTTTTAAGCTATGCAAAAATAAGAAATGGGGAAGTTTGTGTTGAGTTTTCAGAAAAGAAGTCTGGTGCATTGAGAACAGCTGTGAGACACCAGGAGAATTGTAGAAACAATGAAGGTGGCTGGATGCAGAGGCTATAGATCGCATCTTCTCCTTGATACCTGACAAAAGTAACTTATGCAATAAGTTATTGCTGCATAGTGGTAGAATCTTCAGAGGAGAAAACACAAGAACTATAAATGCATCTGGAGACCAGGTAAGAATGTAAAGAAATGGTGATTAGAGAGGAAACATGGCATGCACAGAATAAAGATATACAAATAACTGCTAAATGAGAAGAGAAGAATGAATGAAAGTGAATGAATGAGAAGAATGAAAGTTTCCAGCTATGAGGATAAAGAGAAGAACTCACCAGTGAGGTTGAAATGGAGTTGAAGAACAAGCTTGATGTCCTGAAATATGATGAGGGGGAAAAAAAAGTCACATGTAGCGAGTGAGGTTGTAGCAAAGAAGAAAGTAGCAGCTAGCTCTGAGAAGAAGAGAAGAGTGTGGAGAGATCTCTCCTTGGGCTGAGGGCAACATGCAGATGACTGTGAAAGAAAGCATAAGGCAGTATAATGTGCAGGTAAAAATGGGCAGGAGACTCATTCCAGCTTAAAGTTACCAAGGCAAGTCAGAGACTTAGGAGTCTGTATGTTGATGGCTTGTCACCAGAGCAAATGGTCCTCCACCTTGTCAGGTTTTCAGATAGTGATCATAGTATCCTACAGACTTCTAGGGGCAGACATAGGCAGTGAGAGACCACAGACTGTTACAGCAGAGATGGGTACTGAAAGCTGGCACTGTTGGTGTCCTGTTTGTCATTAATGGTTGGCTCAAGTTACACTTGAATGTAGTAACTTCTTTTGCCCCCACAAAATACTAATTGAACATAGGACCAGAGGTATTTTAGCCTCAGTTCAGTGATAAAATAAGTTATCTCTGGTTAATTAAAATGGTAGTCGAAACAAAAAAATCTTTAAAGTTTGTAGGATGCAGCTGGTCGGTCACACTGTTTTCACATGCACAAGTACTGAAAGCTAGGCAGTGTCCCTTGGTGATAAATAAAGCAGAAAACTCATCCCACATGTAGTTGGAATGTTTCATACATGGCTCTGTAAAGCACAGTGCATGCTTTGCTATCCCCAGTTTCCTCAGCTGTTTATTGAATTGCAGTTCAAATTCTACTATTCTTGTTTGATTTGAAGTCCTTAAATGATCTCAGTTCCTTATTTAACTTGCAAGCACTTTTAGGTGATCATCTAGGGCTTCCACCCACATTTTTGAGCTTTTGGAGCACTGTTTCCTGATGTGTATTTTGTTTATTCCTTCCAGCTCGCTGACTGATGCTGTACTCCAAACAGACATAGTCACTGGCTAATGCTTGTGTGAGGACAAGTGTTCCATGGACACTGGATACAAAACACATGCTGAGAAAGATCTGGGAATGCTTGATATTTAAACTAGTAAACTTTTTCTTCCAAACTGACTTCTGGTCATTGACTACAGACTAACCCTTCACTTCTGGAAAAAGGATAGCTTCTGAAAAGGAGTCCACCTGAGTCTCTCAGTTTTACTGTAAATCTCCGGTACTCAGTAGAATTTGCATGCATGCTTTCTCATATCTGCCCTGAGGTATTGTATTGTAGCTCATGCTGCCTGCCCTGAAGTTTAGGAAAACTTAAAAATGTCTTATCTTGTTGCTGGTGACAGTTGGCCAGGACGCCTCTCAGGCAGCAGCAATGAAGGACAAATGCTGGAAACTGCTTGTCCCAGCTGTACTTTGCTCCCCAAATAAATTCTGTGAGTATATCTTGTGATGCCCAGCCCTCTTATGTAACTATATGTGCTGGCTAGAATCACATCTGTCTCTCATCAGTGGGCAGTTCTTTCCCCCAGGATCGCCATATAAAAATGCACAGGAGGAAAGCTGAAGTGCCAAGCAATGGTCTGTCTGTTTCTACCCAGCAGTGGATTCAAGAGAATGTCCTACTGTTTCTGATGTTTCTATTTTTTTTTTTTTTCCCCCTCAGCAGGCTGTCCCTGCTAATAGTTCTTAGTAATGTGACTCAGGACCTGCATTTGGCTGCTTGCCTGCTCTAGTTCACTGTAACAGTGCAAGGCAATTATCTTGCTACTTTTCCTGAGGATTTTTTTCTGATTTTTAATCCTTTTCACAACACAGAACAATTTGGGCTGTTGTACATATTAACATCAGATAATAATGAGTACTTCCTGATTTAAAAAACCTTTAACTTTATTTAAATATATTTTCCCTCTAGCCTCAACCTGTTAAACATTTCTATTGTATGTTGCCTTTGTTGATTGGCCAAAAAAAGTATTGGGTGGCCTATCATGATGAGAAGGGTAAGGAAATACTGCACCCTTACAGGGAATGCAACTGTGCAGTTAGTTACCATCACAAGGCAGTGGTGGCAGATAGTTTTAAGAAGGTTAAATTACCCATAGGTGCAAGAACTGTAAATAGGCTGATATCCTTGGTGCGGAGGAAGAAGACATTCTTTTGGTATATTACAGTTTATATTTTAAACAACAGTTAAGTCTAAATATGGATAAAGATTCCATCAGTTCTCATTTGCACTCAAAAGTCTTCTTAGCAAAGAAGGAAAAATACTCAGTTCTTTAGTTTCTACTTCCTATCTTCAGAAAGGATAGGATACTGGTTCTAAGAAATGTAAGAAGTGAGTAGTATTTGGAAATGTTTTTATGTGATAGAGCTTGAAATTCAGTCAGTTGAGTTCAAGGAGTAGAGTTAGTTTGCATTTCTTATCAAGTAAGGGCTTCTATGTCTTAGGTATCGCTACCAGAAGTATTTTAGAAGTGCTTACGTAGTGTTGAGGTTTAACCCCTGTGGATACCAAAGCACCACACAGCTGCTTCCTTGTTCCCTCCACTCAGGGAGGTGAGGGGGACAATCAGAAGGGAAGTGTGAGAACTCATGGGTAGAAATAAAGACAGGTTAACAGGTAAAAAAGGAAATAAGGAAAAATCCAATAAAGTCAAGTGATAAAACACTTCTAAAAACCTCGTAGCACAGCCCAAAAAGCTTTGTTACTCACTGCTGTCTGACTGATGCCCAGCCAGTGCTGGAGCAATAACAGCCCCAGTATTTCCTGCTGAACATGATGTCATAGGGTATGGGATAATCCTCTTGTCTGTTTGGGTTGGGGTCCCAGCTGTGCCACATCCCAGCCCACTCCTAGGTAGAACATTGGTGTACTAAAAACACTTTGCTGTTCACAAATCCAAAACATCTTAACAGATACTATGAAGAAAATTAACTCTATCCCATCCAAAACAGTTTACATAGTTAAAAGCTTTCAACATAAATGTGTGTGGCAGTTTTTTATTTTAAAAATAAATTCCTGCAACTAAATTGGTTTTCATTGGGTAATATTTTTTGGGGGGGATTTTTTGTTGTTTTGGTTGGATTTGTTTGGGTTTTTCTTTTAATAAATGAAAGTAATGTAAAGGTGCCAGTGAGTGAAATCAATTGAATCATATCCAGGGACTTGAAATCTAGAGAACAAAATAGGAAATATGCTCTGAATTCAACTAGACCATCCTCAAGCCAACGGAATTCAGGTCCCTAAAAGACAGAAGGAAAAAAAAATGGAGTAAAAAATGGCTTTACATTAAATTGAAAAAATACCCATACATGAAAGAGGCCTGGGAAGAGAGTTTGAGAAAAGTATTTCCTCAAAGTCAGTAGAGGAAATGTCTTTTGAGGTTAAACATCATAGTGAGGAACTGGAAACTGATTAATCAAGCTGAGATAGATTTACTGATTAAGGCCAAAAAAAGCAAAAGGCTTTTCAGCTACATAAATATGAAGGGAATAAGGAACGAAGCTTATTTAGTTTATTCAGTAAAATGAAATTGAAGTCAAAGGTAATCTAGTCATGCCCCCAACTAGAGAAAGCAGCCCTGGTCTGTGTGAAAGGGTAGCTGTTCTTTCCAAGGGAAAAGGAGGAAGGCATTCAGCAGCTGAGTTGCAAAAACTAAATGTGTCTGATGCTTCATGAATACTTTTTGCCATCTCTTCAAGAGCACTGCACAAAATATTTAGTAGCCACAGAACCAATCAAATGTATTATCTTGAATGCTAAATTAATGAAACTTAATTTGAGTTTCTACTCATTTATTTATCATGCATCTTCTAGATTCTGAGACAAGTTTGGGCTGCTGCTGCAGTGTTGCCACAGAGGGACAAGTTCTGCCCTAGTTGTGAAAGGCCAGTACAAGTCACTGATGCTTCCCTTCCTTTAATATTATTACAAAAGGGATTGTATCAGATTCAAGTGCAGATGGGGAGTGTGACCAGTTTAAAGGATTTTGAGGTGTTATCAGGGATAATCAGAAATTTATAGAGCTTCTCAAAATAAAATAACTTTTTTTGCTCCACATGGCCAAAATGAGATGGGAGGAAGTGTCTTACACATAAAAATGTTCTGTCAGGCTAGACCCTGAACTGCTCTCAGAAACTTGTTGGAAGAAACTGTTACTTTGTTTTTCTATTTGGTTGCATCCGTTCCAGTTGTTGAATCAAAACAGAATTGTTCTGAGACTCATACAGAGTACTTCTGTTTCCTTCTGTATGCGTGGTTTTGGATGCATTGAAAAATAGGTAAATTTAAAAGCCATCTTTCAGTGGGATATCTATATTTTTTTCCGTTTAGTCTAGCTTATCCGCAGAGAATTTCTGAGGAGAGCTGGGAAAATGTTGCAGTGCAAATATATTTGGCCACTTGCGAGAATTTCAAAGCTATGTAATGGTAGTGATGACTGAAATTTAGGTGCTTTAATTAAAAGAAATACTATCAAAATCTAAATCTGTATAATCCTTTTTTAATATTTTTTAATTCCTTAGCTTTAGACACATGGTTTTCTGGGCCAGTGATTGAAAGCAGCCCTTCTCAAGACATGTATTCTCTTCTGAAATACTAATCCTTTCTGTTGGGTGGTGGGAGTGGTGGCTGCTCTAAGCTTAACTCCTCCTCAGCACTGCGTTAGAAGTCCTTTCGTGAAGGTCTTCTCTCATCCTTTTTGTGCTTCCCCACAGCAACGTTGTAATTCAGTTCTCTAGATCTTACTGTGGGCAGTGTGCCAGGTTTATGGGGCTAGGGGGGATTTTGTTATCTGTCATGCATGGCCAACTAACTCTAAACTGAACTTCATATTGAGTGATCATCTTGTAACTTAGGGTTGGGCTTGTAGATACTAATGCTGACCAAAAGAGGCAAATCACTTACTTTCTATACTTTCATCACTTTAATGAAAGGAGGGAGGAAAACATAACAGAATGGTGAATCGAAGACAGCTTCTATGACTGGAAAATTTATTACACAAAGAATTTTTTTCTGCATAAATTAGCATCAAATAAATTTCCATGCATGATAGTTAAAAAAGTTGTATCCTCTCTTCTCTCTCTTCCTCTCACTTCAGGGGAAGTTATAAATAGGAAAAATTTCATAAACTTCATTGGAAAGCAGTCTTCTATCCATCAGCTGCAGCCATCCACTTAGAAGCCCTTTTCTAATCTCTAAGGCATTTGCTGCTATTTTCTGTGTCCAAACTTTGTCAGCCTCAACAATTTTCCTTAGTTTATAAGAAAGTAAACTTTGTTGGTGCCATTATTGTTCCCCTGCTGTGTGTCTAGGTAGTTCACTTTTTGGCTGAATATATGCCTTAAGCACTGCTAAGCTGGCTTACCCTCAGTGAATTTGTAACTTGTTATAAAGATATTTCACCATGAAATAAAATTGTCAAGTAGAAAATTGAGAACCTCATAATCCAAAATTCATTTTCAAGTTATACTTACATGGTCTAAAAGATAGGATTAAATTTCTCAAAATCTTGGCAGACAATTTAAAACACTTAGTAGCTTCTAGGTAGTATGAACATATTTTGCATATATTTACATTTCAAGTAAAGCTGAAGTGTAACCAGTACTGTGGGGTTAGACATGAACGCTGTTATGTGTAAGCACTGGTGAATCAGTAAACGTTCTGTGTTAATTTAATAGCTAGTGTTAATATTTTAATAAAAGAAAGAGGGAAGCTAAACTGAGGCACATACAGTTAGAACATGTTTAATGTCTGGAACAGACTTGTGAAGTCTGTCAAAAGTTTGGAGATCAAGAGAAGGGGGAAGAGAACAAAGCAAAAAAATCCTCCTTGCTACGCTGTGGAAGTGTTGAGGATGAATCACATTAACAAACCAGTAACAACATTTCCTTGCTTCTCCAAGGCAGTGTTTCATTACAGGTTCTTCTCTGTGGTTCTTAATATTGATGATTAATTGCAAGTACTGAATTTCCTCTGCAGCCTGTAGATCATGATGCATGAATTTACCTGCTGCTTGCTTGGATTTGTAAAAGTGTTGTAGATCCTCCCTATTGCCTGTAAGAGTTAATGGGGAGGAGTTGCCTGAAAAACAGTACTCTACCCCCAGTGTGGTCTGCACATTATGCAAAAAATTAAGTGATTGGATGTGCTGGTTAATAATAATGGAATATAAATGGATGAAGGAAATCAGAAAAGACAAGTATATAGGCTGTGAATCAATGTGTATGTGATGGGAGAGATGTGGCCTGTGCTATGAACGCTGGGCATTCCTCTGTGACAGCAGAGCTCTGCGTATGTGCTCCTCTCCTGCCGAGGACAGGTGGTGCCACACTCAAGGACTGAGTCTCTGTATCAGCAAGATCTGAAAGCAGCATAGTCCCACAGACTTGGCCTTGCTGCTCCTGTGCAGCCCAGTGTACTGGGAAACACAAGTGGCAGGAAATGAAGGTGTTAGGATAATGTGTTATGTATGGTGTTATGGGAGGGTTAACGAGTTTTGCTGAATATGAGTCTGCTGATTGCTGAGCTACTGGATAAGACTTATCTTGTGAGTTAAATGCCTTTAGTGTTACCTCTTGCTGATAGTCTAATGTACTTTACAGCCTACTGCAGACTTTAAAGTAATGATATCTGATTATTTGCTAGCTAATAATAAATGCTGCATTTGTATATCTGCTATCTGAATATATGAAAAAATGAGTAATGTATAACAGTACTTGAATTTTGAGAAAGATTATGCTTGACAAAATGCAGTTTGTCTTTACAGGATTATGTTGGTGAAACTCCTATTCATAAAGCAGCACGGTCTGGTAGTATGGATTCCATAAGTGCCCTTGTGGCTCATGGTGCGCAAATAGAGTAAGTGAGGTATTTTTTTTTGTTGTTGATTGTTGTGTGTGTAGCTGACTAACTTAGATTGGTAAACATAGATACTAATTTCAGAAAGAAAAGTCCAAACAGCAGACACATGATCAAAATAATAATGACAGGTAGACACGTTCAACTCTAATGAAACCCAAGATATTTTGTATGTCTAGTAATGAAGTTCATTTTCCTTAAATGATACCATTGTGCTACATTAATGTTGCACGTACATCTGATACAGTAAAATATTTATCTTGCTTCTGTCAGATGACCCCAAACTGTACATTTTATTTAGCATGTAGTTACTTTTTTGCCAGAAGTCTACACCTTGCACTGGTGAATAAATATAGAAAACAATGCAAAAGCAACATTATGTGCAAAGCAGCATTTCATACACTTCACCATTAGTTTATTACTGTTTGTTAGTGTATTGTGTATTTGCCCTGTTAACTTTTTTCTTTAAAGGTTTATGTACTGCAAAAACATTCAGAAAAGCTCACAAACTTTTGCAACTTACAGCATGGACAAAATGGATGCAGTTTTCACCTAGAAATGTTGAGTATAAGCTCTATGGCTTATAAATAATATCAATACTTTAGCAATTTGTTTTAATTAGAACTAGCTTTATTATCTTAAATGGTAATTAGTTACTGTATTTTAACCTGCACTATGAAACTTTGAAGTTGTAAGTGAAATAAGAATCACGTAGTTAATTTCTTGTTTTACCCTTTGGTTTCCATCTTACTGTTTTTGTAATGCTACCTTGATAAATCTACCATAAAATTTAACTCTTTCAGTGGTGTCATAGAGTATTCAGGAAATATTTATTACCTTTTAAGTTAATAGTATTGAATTAATTGCTTTGTATGAGGAGATATCTTTATAGAAAAACAAAATAAGGTGTCTCAGTTATTGACAAGCACATTAAATCAGTCTTATATGTATAATTTCCCATTTTTCACTCACTTTTGGATATTTTTAAGATACACTTGGAATTAAATTTACTGTGGAATTGAGCAAACCTTAATTATCATCATCAATTAGTATGTAATCTTGTGGTTTTTACAAAGTAGCCAACAAAAAGAAAAGCTATGGAACTGCATAAAAATGTGAAATGGGTGATATCTGTCTTTGATCAAAGCTATTTGCAGCAGAAGCAGTATAGGTTTAGAGCAGTTTTAGTGAACAGGAAATAATTTGAATTCTCAGTTTTCTAACTTTGAATTCCATCTGTGTTTCAGTAGACTTTCAAAAGTCTTATAGGTAATTAAATGTCAAGTCCTGTCATGGGAGTGGTAAAATCAGGGATGCAAATGCAAAAGGCTTACGGAGCAACCCAAGTTTAATCATTTAGAGGATAAGCACTTGACCTTGTCACCTGAGGGAGTTAGCTATTGACTGATAGGGGTGAAGATTTTTTCCTTTAGAATCCAGTTTCCAGTTTCAGTATGTTAAATTAGGCTAAATCCGTGTATATCCTTTTGACACTGATTAATTTTGGGTCATCTGGTTTTGAAAGATGGCCACGATTAATGTTTATGTAGATTTCCTGAGTTTTGTAAAAACTTGAAAATGCAGATTCTCTGGAAGTATTTTATTTTATGGCTTCAGTTAGAAGAAAAGGAGAGGGATTTTAGCCATGTATTTGAGTTTTAATTTGTATATATTAACTGAAATGATAATTGACTGTATAAAACCAAGGCTAGAATTTTATGAAATGCAGAACTAAGCACTAACTAGAATTAAACTGCTGATCAGTACTGATGATGAGTAAGTGCTTTTTATTTTTACTGGGATTAGATCTTCTAATCCAGTTTTTTCTTTATTTCTTAGTATAGTTAACAGTATTGAAGTCTAGTTTCATAAGGATGAATTAAATACCCCTTGGGACTGCAGTAGTCAAATATACAACCTTTACAAGATATTTATAATATATATTCAGAATGCCTCATCCCTAGTTTTTATAGCAAGTAGAACAGGGATGCTAAGATTTCACTATTTCACAAACACTAGTAACCAGTAATGTAATATTGCAAGAATTGTATTTTTTGTTAAAGAGTGATTACTGGGATAATACTGTTAAAATGAAGTAAGTTGGATTAGAGAAATCTTGTTATCACATTCCTACTTTACTCCCTCCTTTGATTATATTGGAATACAAAGAATATTGATAATAGTCAGGTTAAGGATAAAAGTATGAATTTTAATAAAATAAAATAGCCTCACTTGAATTTTTCTAGTTTGCTATATTTCAGGCTTGTTAGTGTATTGCTTTTACAGAGAAAGACAGGATGTTGCAGTGTATAAATCTCATTAAGCTATTGCATTGTTTTCCTAATTGATGAGAGAGAATTTGGGTCTCTATTCCTTTGTAAATTTTTAATAATATTAAAAAGTAATAATTGTACCCTAGTGAAAATATTTTGATTTTTTTTGTGGTATTTACCTTCTCATTTTAGCTGAAGCATATTCTGTGCACAGTATGTCCTACAGCCATAAAAATGGTTGCTCCACTAACTATGGTATTCATGGACCCTTGAAGAGGGGGAAGCAGGTGGTCACAATGTCCTCATATGAGTGAAAAGGTTTGCTGTGTAACTGACTTTTTAATGTGGATAGTACCTTTTAAGTATCCATAATTACTGCTGGATTTTCACTAAAAGGCATATTTATACAATTTATGTATGGTTAATTGTGTATTATTTTTCATGCTGACAGACAAATGTCCACAGCTCTTTATAGAGGAAAAGCCTTCTTGGTGCCATGTTTTGTTTTGCTCTTTTGCACATAAATGCTGTGTTTTAATGTAGTTATGTAGATTGTATCACAGCATATAAAATACAAAATTCAGCTGTAAACACAGGACACCATTGAATCAAAAAGAAACAGATGCAAGTGTTGATTATCCTGACTTGTTTCATGTCCATTTGCATGTGGTGCTCTTGTGCATTGTGTCCACATTTTTCTGAATAAAAATTCTTCTGCAGCTGTCATTTAAGCAGTTGTGTATTCCTTATTGTCTTGATTTAGAGCTGAGAGGGAAATTTCAAACACTGTACTATCCTGGGATAGAGAGAGGTGTAACTTGTGGAATGGAGTGTGTCTTGGTATGCACCCGTCCAATTGAACACTACTTCTTGCTTGCTTAAAGGTTTTATTGATCATGATATTTGAATAGTATTGTAGAAAAGCTTTTTATTTGCCTGCCAGAAACCTTCAGGTTTTGGGTAAAATCGGATTGCATACGATGATGGAATGTTATAGACCCCATAGAGATAATTTCCTTTCTAGTTTAATTTACTCTAGTCTCAAGGTTTGAGTAGAAGAACTGACATGCTGAGATAAATAAATCAGTACATCTGTTTTCACCAGATGACAGATTCACACTGTGATGTTGATATAGTTTAGGCAGACACTTCAGCCACTTGTTAAAGCTGTCTGGCATTCATCTGAGTGTCATGACCTTTATTCTCATTCTTTGACAGGGACTTACTTAATTTTATTTCTTCTTTTCAAACTTGTATGTCACAAACAGCCTTGTGTTTTTTAAAAAGGCAATATTAGTGTCTTTTTTCTTCTTCACAACTGCTCTCTATCCTCCATAATAGAAATATGTCCACTGTGATATTTTTAGTGCTGCTGGATTAGTCCTTTGTGAAATTCTTGTATTTCTGTTTCACGTGACCACTCTTGTGATAGCTCAGCTTTTATTCTTCTCATTTGTACTTTTGAGATTTCTTGACTTTCTGAAAATCAAACACCTCTAGTGAAGAGACAGAAGAGTAGTGATGTGTCATTCTCATGACAACACAGAGATTGGCCATTCCTTTGTGATTTGTACCCTCAGTTCCTTTTCAGTCTGGAGGAGAAGCTTACATGGCCTATTCGCTTGAAAGGTCTCAGAGTTCAGAAATCTCTGTCTTAGCTAATGAGTATTTCTTAAAATCTTAGGAGCTACTTTCAGGTTTTTAATGTGAGCCTGTTTTTCTTGCCTAGCTAACTTAACTACCAAACTTTTAATATTGAACTGCAGTCCATTTCTGGTGTAAACATACTTGTGGCATGTCACAGCTATGTCACCTTTTTATTTCAGAAGCTGTATTGCAGCACAGCAGCAGTGTAGAAGAACCAACATCCTACTTTCCTACAGTCATTAAATTAAACTTATCTTGAGACTAATGCTTCAGGATCTTCCCGATCATTTGGATTTAGGTGCTTTTTGAACAGAGAGGTTCTTATCTGTTAATTAGTATATTAATGCTTGTATAATCTGTTTGGTACTTTCCAAACTCAGACCACTTCATACACATTCTTTTTAAATATCTGATTACCTCCAGATATTAGTTAAACTGCTGGATTGATTGCTGTTGTTGCCTTGTTAGACATTGCAGTATAATTAAGGAAAAACATATGGCAGTTCTTGTTTAAGTGTAACAAGCATTTTAAGGGCCATCACTGTAGTATTCTTCTAGTGACCATTTTTCAGTGTAGAGGATACATGTGTTGGAATTTATTCTGCCTTTCCCATTTTATATAAATATTTATGGGAAGGCAAATTCAAAGTAATACGTACATTTCAGTGGTGAAACACTAATTTGCCTTCACAAAAACTGCAAGTAAAGCTTGGTAATTTTTTCCATGTTTGGTTTCCTGTTTGGTTGCTATGGTTGTAGCAGTACTTGAGGTGATTTGTAAGAACTTGTGATTATGAAGTATGGCAGTAATTTGGATTTAGTCTGAAGAAAAGACTTGGAAATACCAAAGCAGGATATATATGCATGGGTAACTGATAAAAAATGAGAGAGGCTCAGTCTTAGAGTAAACCAGTCTGGAAAAATGTAGTTTTCAGAGTTACTGACATTCCTAATAATTGCAGGAAGCTGAGGCAGACTCACACCACTGAATTCCTGTTCAGTTTGAATGCAGATTATTCTTAGTGGGGGTGGAATAACAACAGTGATTGCTGACATCAGTTGGAAAATAGCACAGAATATGAGAGATTGTGCTTTTTATGAATAAAGTAAAATCAGTCATTAAAGAAATGATACTTAAGACCTTTCTCTAACATAGAGGAAATTGACTAGATACAAATGAGCTCGATAGGTTAGCTTATTCATTAGTGAGAAGCCTTAGAGCACTGGTTTCCTGACTTTTTTTCAATCCAAGAGAGCTGAGCAAAAATATGGAAGTGTTATCAAAACTTTTATATGCAGGTAGCTCAGATTTCTGACAGGAATATTTGTGGTTTTTGTTGGGATTGATCTCCCTTCACATAAGATATTATGCTGATGTTCACATTGTGTGCAGCTTCCCTTAAGATAGATTTTTTTTTTTTTCCCCTGCAAGTTAAGCTATTCTGGCTACAGAAACATGGGTACAGTTAAGTCAAGAAACCAAAGTGTTTCGAAGTGGAGCTCAGCCAGAGTTAAATATAGTGAAAGAAACAATTACATCCCAAATATAGTAGTCTTACTTGTTCTGAAGGTTAGTCCAGATGTCAGTGGTGGTGATCTGTAGGGGTGCTTTACTTGATCTGGCAATAGTTTTTGACTAGATACGTGATGAGCGGATTGTTTATTGCAACATCTGCTCTGGCCTGCTGGTTTGATTTGAGTTTTGTTTGCTGATCTGGTTTCTGTCTTCAGTAAAGTTTTTCATAGACCAACTAGTACCTAGTAGCCTCTGGACAAAAAAAACGCAGGAGGTAGTTGCGGTGTGACCCAGAACCTGTTCAGGTTGGTCAGAAAAGTTTTCTAATGTGTGTCATGCACTACTGGTTACAAGATGTATCTCATGGTATGGAGGCTTAACAAACCATGCAAGAGCTTTGGTAGCTATAACTTAGGGAAAGTACTACTCTTCAGCTTCATTCTGTTTTGTTTGATTTGGTTTGTATGTGATAGATAAATTTTCTTGAGTAAACACATCAAGTTATTTTTGACACAAAATATTGTGTCATTTGATAGCGTCCCTATTATGGGAAAATAATGAAATCTCATCTCTTACCTATAGTCCTTTCATTCTTGATTTTTTCCCTGCTTTAGGCAAAAAAATACCTTAACATTAATTTACCTCTTTACTTCAGATTGATTTCCAAACTTCCACCATCCATGCTTTTTGTGCTGAGCAGCTTGAACTTTTTTTCAAGTCTGGCACATTTGAAAGAGGCTGCTTTCTTCATTTCTCTAATTCTAAGCTATCTTTGGATTTCAGTTGCTATGTTAAGGAGGAATAATGTCATTTTATTTGGTACTAGAGTCATCTTGGTAGATATCTGTGTTGCAAGGTTGTTTTATCTTTTCCAGTCAGAGTTTGCTCTGAACTTGTCCTCAATAGTTTTCCATTACACTTTCTTCATTGTTAGCAAGACTTTGCAATTCTTGCTCTGTTTCTAGAAACATGAAAGCAACAGTAGTGACAGTTCTCATTGTCAGAAGGTCAACGAAGTAACTCTTACATTCTCTTAGTGTTTAAAATGGCTGCAGTACTATAAAGATGCTTACTTGGAATTTAATTTCACTAGTGATCTAGAATGTACTTTTATTTTAGTAGGAAAGGTCTTTTCTGTTACGCTGTATTGCAATCAGACTGTTGTTTCAAGAGTTACCATAGTCTTTCATACCTTCCCTTTTGTGAATTTTTTTTTTTTTTAGGAATCACTTCTAAAATAATGAAATATGAATATAAAAATATTGTTGCTGGTACCAGGCTAAGTCAGGCCTATATTGTTCAGGGAAAAGATTATTTGGAAATGTGAGTATTTTGTACAAAAGGTACTGAAAATGAAGTGCATTCTGTGAGGTCTTTAGTAAAGCATATAAACAGGAATACAGAAACAACAAAAAATCCTAATGGTGATGTTTGTGGTAATTGCAACATTGCCTACCATGGTTAATGAGTTCTTTCTTCTGCCAGTGTTTGCTCAGTCAGGAGTTGAAGTATCTAGGAGCTAATTATAGCTGCATAATTCATAGTGAACCTTGATTTTCCTGTGGAGAAAGTGGCTTCACAAAGCAGAGTCCTTCTGTCCAGTATATTCCTCTTGTTATGATTTTGGATGATGTTCACAGGAGCTCTACCACTGGTTTTAAAAGTGTAAAATAATTTCAGCTCCCAAATGCTTTGTTGTGAAATAAAAACTTGGCACCAACTTGTGCTTTTGTAGATGCCCAGTGTGTAATTCTAGCATGAATTTGTAAAGCTGCCCCAGCAGTGACCCACATCTGTTTAGTTAACATTATTTTTCTCTTGGTATCTGGAAAAAAAAGTTTGAAACAATTTTATAACTTTTGTATTTGGACACCAAAGGGTTAAAACACTTAAAGTTTAGTACTTTAAAATAATTTTGCTTTAGAAATTTTAGACTAGTATACTACTGTTTATATAGGAAACAATTTTTCTCACTGTGGGCGTTTTAGTGTTCTGATCTTTTTTTTCTCTTTCTTCTTTTGTTTTGTTTTAATCCTTGTATCTGCTAATTTTTGTATAGGAATAGCTACTAATTCTTTTGAGATACAGCCTACTAAATTTAAAGTAATTGAAGCCATGAGTTGACCGGTAACTTTAATCCATTTTATATAAATTTCAATGAAGAACTGAAAAATTGGTTTCAGGATGAAAGTTATAATGCTTTTAAAGGCATAAAAGGCTTAGTATCTTGTTGTTAAGGTGGTCACATGATAATGGCTTACATATTGAATAATGTGCTACAGCACTTTATGTATGTTAATGTACTTTTAGTCTTAATGTTGCCTGCAATATGTGATCCCTTATGATATAACTTTCCTGTTTATGCACCATTGCCCGTTTAAATCAAACAGAAGATTCTGAAACTGTAAAAACTACACATGTCAATGTTTTACAGCTACGTAATTCGAATTGACTTGATTTTTTCAAGTAATCCTAGAAAGGGGGAGCATTCCATATAGAAACTGCTGAAACTGCCACAGGTGCTTCTCCGAAAACCTTACAGTTGTGGCATTGAATGTTCAGTATCGCTTCCTTTCTGCACACAAGGCATACTGTTGAGGTATTTGTTGCGGTGATTGGTTTTAATGCTAATCTAGGATTTCAGATATAGAATCTATAGATTTGCATGCTTTGCTTACCCTAATTTACAATTATCTACATTTTTATTTGTAAACTAACAATAGATAAGTTGAGATCAGTAATTTTTAACAGATATTACCTTGATATACGAAAACTGTGGTTTATTTTCTTAGATTGTCGCATGGCATTAACAAAAACACAGTTAAGCTGTAGGTGCTGTAATCACTATTTCAAATTAAACATTTAGGAGATTTTTTTTTACATATATGATTTTCAAAATTATTTATTGTTGACTTTTTGTGTTGCAAGTGTTTGTTTTGTTTTTCAAGGTATGTGACATTATAAGTTGAAGATAGTGTATGTCTATGTTAAGAAGTCATAAAAATATACTTAGATTTTTTCCGCCACTGAATATGAAAAATGAGCAATTAAAACAACTTAGATGCCATTTTCTTGAAGTAAATTAAATTTCATTTCTAATTTAATGTGAGAAGCACAAGTCTTTGTTTTCTTTCTGCAGATCTTTTGAGGAGTAAATTCTGTAAGTTACACTGAAGTACATCTTCCTTGCACAGTCATATTTAAACAATTCTAAATTTTGAGTGGTTTTTTGTTTGGTGTTTTTTACTTTCTATGGCATAGCCATAGCAGAAGCATCTCAAATGTTTTTTAAAAGCTTGTCTCGGTTTTTTTCCTTCCTTTAGTAAACTTCTTAAATTAGGTTGAAATAATAAAAATCTCCGCCTATATGAAGCTAATATGAAAGTTAACTTTGTGTTTCTATACACCAATCCTGTTTGGCTGGATAATGCACTTGTCTCTTAGTTTTGAACAACATTTGAATTACATTCACTGCCAACATTTTTGAAAAGCATTTCAGAAGAAGGAAATACCTAAACTCATGCTTCATCAGTGTCCTCTTTATAGCTGCTTTAACTGGATGCCAGGACTCCCAGATGAACCGGGCATTTAGAATGCGAGTTCAGATGAAGTCAACCCAGAGGGAGAAAAATGGATACTAAAAAAAAAGTCCTCTTCATGCCAAGATCAGTCAATTTTGAAGACTGCCTGTGGACATCACTTGATGGAAGAAGAAAAACAAGTTATAGGAGTATTTTAAGTACTGTAGGTCTGTGAATAAATGTATATGCAAAAGTCAGAGCGTTAACTCAATATATCAGTGTGCATTTTGAGTTGATTTATAAAACACCTGTCACTACAGAACAATGCAAGTGTCATATGTCAAGAAACTTCAAGATCATCTCATCCATATTCAGACAATCACCATCTTTTCTCATGGATTTTTACTATTTAGAATAACTTTATAATATGAAAATGTATCCTTCCTTACATTTGGCTTTCTTCTTTTGCGTTGGAGTTAGCATCTTAATGCTTTTGTACTTTGAAGAAAACAAGATGTTTTTATTCCCAGCTCCTGGATTTTAGCCTTCAAGAAGGCTGAGGGTAAATAATAACATGATTTTAGTTTGTTTTTAGTAATAAGAATTTCATGGAAACAGTAAATAAAGTATATAGCAAAAAATTGCTGCTAAGTGAAAAAGCCTGAACAGGACTCAGTCATTTTTCAAATACTTGAATTGCTGTGGAAAGGATGCAAGATATGTGTTTTCTAAACTCTTTGACGACTTCCTTTAGCCCTGGACAATGCTAAATAAGGAATTTCTCTCCTGTTTGTCAGTTCATGCCTTCATACATGTTCCTGTCTGAAGCAGGTGCCAAAAAAAGGATGATATTTTCAGAGCTTTTGTTTTTAGTGCCCTTTCTTCAGTTTTTCTACCTGTTCCTGTAGCTAGACTGACCTTCAGAGTTGTCTTTAGTTTTTGACTTTTTTCTTTTTTACTGGAAAGATAAGGAATTAAGTTTTTGGAGCTCTACTCTCTGATTTGACAGTAACTAGGCCAACCTTTAAAAAATTCTGTACCAAGTCAATGAATACTGCTTAATAAAGGCTGACTAAACATAAAGCACATGTCACTTTCCAAGACTTACTCTGATTTTCTTACTTATGTCCTTATTCCATCCTTCCACACTTTCCTTGCTGCTGGCTTCTTCCTTCATAATTAATTCATTTGAAAAATGCTGTGTTTATAACCTGCTGTTTGTCTTGTTTCAGCTAGAAGCTTAGCCTAGAGACAAACCTTAAAAAGAAACATATGCTTGTCCTTAAGTTTGGCATCTTTGTCACAAACAGAAAGTTTTTTTAAAAAGCCAGTAACAGCAAAATCCCCTACAAAACAAAATGTAAAACCTGCTAGAAATTTCTATACTCATTTTTTAATTCTGATTAATGCTGTTGCAGAAATAGACCTGTCATGTTTGCTGTATGATTAACAGTAAAAAAAAGACAGTTTGTCTGAAGATTTAATATCAATGTGTTCCACGCTTCTTGGAGCTTCCACTGTTTCTTGGTGTTTAGGATAAAAGATCAAAGCTAGTACCAGAGGGATTTTTAACTTATTAAAAAAAAACTGAGGATGAGTGGAAAAGAAGATTTTTCTTTTTTTCAAGACCCATGACATTGAGGTTGTTCTGTCCATGCTGTCCACTGGTTTACATTTTTTTCACAGTGTTTTTCTTTCACAGCCCAGGTCTTGAAGTTGCTTTGAGTTAAGTTATAATGTCCTTTACCAATCTCTTTTCTTTGCTCCGCTTAATGAAGGACCTTTCAGGGAACACCTAATAATTGAAATAGGTGTGAATTTACTTGAATATGGTGATTATCTCTGAGTTTTCTGCTTGTTGGTTTTTCTTCCATTTTTTTTAGCCACACATTCCATGTCATATGGCTACTGCATTTTGTAGCCAAATGAATCACAAACTATTCCTCCTCCTTTTCACTAAATAGTCACTTTACATATAATTGCAGTTCATAACCAAAGGCTGACATAGGGATTGCACATAAGAGGTTGAACTCCTCTTATGTGTGGTTGGGACAGTGAAACATTTCTATTTTTATCTGTATAATCTAGTCTGTCTGCAGTAATGACACTTCAGTTCTTAGCTCCTGGGATAAGCTGAGGCAGGCACTTCACTGTCAGACATGGGCAGCAGATTTAGTATTGGATCTGAGTTCCTAGTTCCTTGTAATTACAGCTGTTTAACAGGATGGTTCCACTCTGAGTTCAGATTAACACTTTTAAAGAATAGTCTTGTAGATATCCTAGCTTTTTTATTCAGGTACTCCAGGGTTTCTGGAAGGACTGTATTACACTGTCTTTCTCTTACCGACTCAGAATCCTTACAGTAGTTGACAATATTTTAAATTATTTTGAAAATACATAAACTATTCCAGTCTGGTAAAACTGGTATCTGTTAAGAGCATTTTCTTTCCTGTTTTGTTCCTACTTACATTAGTAATTTTTTGTGATAGGCTAATATAGCACAGCTACTAGGTCTTGCTGTCCTTTATGTTCCCACTGACAGATTTTTTCCTCCTAGAAAAAACTAGAGAAATCAGCCAAAGAGGAAGGTCTTTTTATCTTTCCAGCCTGTTTTTGAGAAAATGATGGAAGATTTCTGCAAACTTTATCAGCTTTTCCTATTCTCCTTCCTGCTAATACTGGAATGCAAGCCAGTATAACAGAAATTTGAAAGTATGTGACAGTCCAAGAATAATCAAGCTTTGATTAAAATCATCAACATGGGCAACTAGATATAGAGTAGATACCCAAATTAGTACTCCCACTATAATTGAACAGAGAGAACTTAACAGCTGTCTTACCTTCCATAACATTTGTTCAAACAGTTTCTAGAGTCACCTAGAACTTATGATCTCCTCTTACTTCAATGAACATTTTTTTCTTTTCATTACTAACTTGATAGGCTAAATTCAGATTCACACCTTTAAGAGAGGTGTTTCTAAACTTAAGAAGCAAAAGTGTTAAATCCAATAGGCTTGAGTCCCTTAAAAACCTATGCAGTGCTTCCAGAATATTTCTGTAAAATGAGCACATCTTTATCTACCTGTTAAGAGTAATTTGTTCAGGAAGAGGTAGGAATGAGGCAGATCTTTAAATATCAAAGGTCATTACATTTTAAAATTTTGCAAACCCTAACTTCTATTTATTTTTTTTCTCTGAAATTCAGTTTTTCTTTTCCAGAGTTTGATTGTGCACCTTTACACACTTTGATCTTAGTTTATAAATCTCCAAATGCTTCTGACGTCTTACACTGACGATTGTTTGGAAAATGGTGACTTAACTGTAGTCTCATACAATCAATTTTAAAAAAACAGAGTTAGTTTTCAGTAGTACTTGCTAAGTAATAGAATTACTGACTCCTTAAACTTCTATTAAATTAGGTGACCATTTAATACCGTATTGGTTTTGTAATTTTTGTCTTTGTGTAACTTTGTTTATTTTGCTCTTGCTTAGATTTCTTTTACTGTTCTTTTGGGGCTCACAAATTTAAAAAAGGTGTCAGAACTGAGCTTTTCTTCTTGAACAGAACAGATCTGTTAAAATTTCTGTTTCCTAAGGAGTGTCAAATGTTGCTTAGCAGCAGCTTCAACAGATCATCTAGTTCAGCAGGGGAAAGGATTGACAGTAGAATTTCTGATATCATAGGCAGCTCTTAAAATGAGGAGAAGAGACCTCTCAACCATTCATTCTCAACCTCTCATTCAGCAACCTTTATACTCTAAAACTTTCTCCTAGCTTTAATTATCCTTTGTTCATGTTAATCTCATTCATATACTGCCTACCCTGGATGCACAGAGCAGATTATTCACTTTGCAGCTCTCCTGTAGGTATTCAAAACTAATACCACCCAACTTCGTTTCTTTTGACTCATTAGAATTTTCAGTATTCTAAAGTCTTTACTTTCTAGAGGACTCTTGCTGCTGTTCTGTGGATTTTCACTAGTAGCCCAAGTATAGTGTAGTATGGAATGAAATTAACCCTGGTTTAGGTTATGGGTTTTGTGATTCTGTAGTATTTTGGCATACCCATTTATGGAAATAGTCTTGCTGTAATAATCAGTTTCAAAGTTTTTCCTATAGCAAGTAAGTTACAGTGATCTCGGAAGCAAATCTGGGCTTTGTTTGATTTCTTCTCATGAGCAAAAGTTTCAAGAGAATCAGGTCTGTTAATCTTCTGAATTCTTTTTCTGTTAGCTGGTCTGTTTCTGGATATTTAAATAATGGACTTGTCTAAATGACTGAAGACGAGAAACAAAAATTCTGTTTTTCTGACTAGTTACATCTGTCTGGAAGAATATTAGGAATGATTAATTGGCATATTTTGCATCACCATCTAGTTTTGTCATTCCTGGCCTTCGTGTCTCCACTTCTATGCTCTTCCTGATGAAATTAGCCCAAATTACCAAGCAGAAGACATTCTGTGTGTTTGTGTAAGCACATGTGATACAGCAGTTTTTCACATTAAATCTCTACATCTCTACATGTCCTCCCTGATTTCATTCCTAACCTCCTTGATGCACAAGAATATGCAAAATCCAGTGCCATTCTCTTGTGCACAGAAAAGTCTTGGTTGAAATTGCCAAAGCAAGTCCCAGTACTTATGATGTCACACACTTTGAAATGAGAAACAAACCAGAAACAAAAGTATAAGCAAAGCATAACTAAGTATAGCATCTTTCTCTATCTTTTACTATATATGTATATATTTTGTTGTTAGGAGAAATAGTCATGTTGTTGTTACCTTAGAAACCAGAATGCCATGGACAATTGCCAAGTCATGTTAAGTTTGTTTTGAGTATTTGATCTTTTGCTCAAGTTAAAGCAATAGATTGCAGAATAAACTGCAGAAGATGGTAAAATTCAACACTTAAATTAGTCTGAAGTTTATGTAAAGATCAGCTACTTCAGACTATTTTAGAATAAAGCCTTTTGAGAAGTTTAAATAGGAAGATGGTTTAAGGCACATAGTATATTGATTTTATTTAAAAGTGTATTGTCTCCCAAATTTTGCTTAGAAGTGAGATATATGTGCAAA
This sequence comes from Thryothorus ludovicianus, assembly GCA_013397245.1. Lineage (NCBI taxonomy): Eukaryota > Metazoa > Chordata > Aves > Passeriformes > Certhiidae > Thryothorus > Thryothorus ludovicianus. The sequence goes on from VZTB01012666.1 coordinate 923,598, forward strand.
AAGTTAAGATAGTTAAAAAACTAAGATTGATAACTAATTTCTTAATGGAAAATTTGCTAAGTGTATGTTTTCTCTCATCACCAGCAGATAGATAGTCAGTAAGGGCAGCAGCAGCAGCCAGCTAGCCTGATGAATGAGTGTAATCCAGTTTCTTTGTATTGTACAGCTTGAGAAATGCCAGTGGCCTGACAGCAGCAGACCTTGCACATACCCAGGGCTTCCAAGAATGTGCCCAGTTTCTCTTGAACCTCCAGAACTGTCACCTGAATCGTTTCTATAGCAATGGCACCTTAAATGGGGTTCATCAGAATGCAGGTCCCAATCCATTCAGTGGTGGGACAAGTCGAAAGAGATCCTTTGAAGATACGGAGTCTGCTGGAGTAAAGAAGGCTAGAACAGAAGGTGAGACCCCAGAGGTAAAAGGGATGGGTTGATACTGTTGCTGAGAAAAGAAAATAAATGTTTTAAAGTCTATTGGAGTGGATATTGAGTATTATTGACAAACTCACATATCTAAATTACATATTAATAAAAGAAGCAGATTAATACAATTATTCCATGCCGCAAGATCCCAGTTTTCCCTAACATCATCTTGGTATATTCAGAAATTTCTATTTCCAGAAAGTGCTAAAGCTGCATGAGGCTGAGAATAATTATGCAGATGAGTAGGAGCTGAAATTAGCTTCTACTCCTTCCTCAGTTTCTTCAGCTTCAGGAGGGCCAAGTGACATTCCATTGATTCACAGAGATGCCTGGATGTTCTGATGGTAATTTTCCATTCAGGGATTAATTCACAGTTCAGGAACTGCTACGTAAAGTGGATGGAAAAAGTTGAATGCGGAAGGGTTTCCCAAATCAAGGAGGGTTATGTTTGTAAATTAACATACCCTAGGTTTCCAGGATTATTTTCCAAGGGGAACTGCTATCTTACACAAGGATGTAAGACCAGAATGAACCTTAAGGTTTCCTCTCCAGCCTTCTGTGTTGAGGGCACTGCTGCTTTTCCAGCAGTGATGGAATAGTACAACCTAAAGATACTTTTTTGGTAGCTCTGTAGAAATCTTTTTGGAAACACCTTGAGTAACATGATTGAAGAGAATTATCATCTTCCTTTCTATTGGTTATCCCGCTAAATTCTTACTAAAACCAAGGGAGTAATTCTGCACTCAGACCTCCTTTTTCCTGATGATGCTAAAGGATGCTTTTCTCTAGTATCAGGGGAAGGACTTCATGGGTCTTCATTGCAGACACTTTGTTAAGGTTGATGTTCTAACATAAGTGATTTTCAATGAGCCAAACAGAATGTGCTTAATTCCAGATAGCAAGGGGGAATTGAGACCTAAACCATGTTTCTAAGTATGTTATAGGCAACATAAATCACATCAATATCAACTCTACTGCTTGTTCAATACTTGTTATCCAAACGCCACTTCACCTATACGAGGATCAGAGACCTTAAGTGGGTACTCCATTGCCAATCATAAACAGGATATATTGCTTTATGTAGCTGGTTTAAATGATAAATTTCATTATGGAGAAGACTCCCTGTGCAGTTAAATAGAAGACTTCAGGAATAAGTATTTCCTAAGTAGCTACACAGAGTAAAAAAACTTGCCCAGTACACAAGTGTCCATAACAACTGCAGAAAGATGTTTTCAGTCCATTGATCTGCTACCAGGAGGCAGTGCTTGAAGTCAAGTTAACTTATCTTGAAGAGCTACTCCATCTGAGTGTTCCTAAGCAGCTGTCTCTTTCAGAATATGCTCCAAGGTACTCAGTAAACAGTGTTTCCCCACAATCTGGGGGAGTGGTGCTGTATCTGCATTACCTTTCACAGAGTTGTCCCTGTGCCCAAGTTAGATTGAGCAAATAGTGCTTGACATGGATGAGTGCTCCTGACCAATTACAGAAATGTAGTAAAAGCAATCAGAGTGGGTAATTTTTGAAGTGGTTAACAGTAAGATCTTCACAAACAAATGCAAAAGCTTTGCTGCTTTTGCTTGAAGGTGATGCATCCTAGCTGTGGGAGCTGCAGTTTCTTATCTGACATGTTTGCCCCCAAAGACACCAGCATCAGTAATAACTACTGCATCAATGGAAAAGTCTTTTGCACTGAGAATGAGTCACTGTTCCTGAGGCGTTCTGGTAAATAACAGAGCTGAGTAATGAGTTATCAGTACGTCTTTGTGCTTAGCTGGCCTTTTTACAGAACAAGCCCAATTTTGTGTTCATTTTAAACCCTTACTAAAACCACACTGGTCTGTTGTCCTTTAAAGACTATTTGCACAGGAGATTCCAGATGTTCAGAGAGTGAAGCCAACCTTTTACAGGGGCATTTCAGGTTTTGATGCCCATGCCCCAAATCTAAGCAATCACTGCTTTGAAACCACTTGCTGCGACAACTTATGTCCCTTACAAGAACCTGTAAGCACTAGAGTTGAGAGAATATCAGTGCTTAAGGTGTGCTTTGCCCTGGAATAACTAAACTGGGCAGTGGATTGGCATTACTTGTAATTCTTTATATGCACACTGGTGTATCTGCTAACAGGTGCATAGTATTAGAAAAAGCCTTACACCTCAAAATCAGGCAATGCTGATAACATGATACACTGTCATAGAATCTAATTACTTGAGTGTAATTAACTGAAGTAAATTGGTGGCCACTTTCAGAATATATGCCAAATTTTTAATTTTGGCTTAGAAACATAAATGGGATTTTATGTTCATTTGTCTGAAATCAATTCCAGAAATTTCACCCTGCTTGCTGGGAAGTCAGCAGAGGGTGATGCACAGGTTCAAAGGTGATGATGATGCACACTGGGCCAACTGGTGACAGAGTTGTGTTCATGTCAGTCATAGTCCTGGCCCCTCTAGTCCAGTCCTCAGCAGGTTGACTTGGCTCTGTGGTGTGTGAGCTGCTTACAAGCAGTGTCTTAGTGTCATGAGCCTCAGCACAGATGCTTTGGGTGTTCTGTGTGAGGTGTGATAGAGGGCATTCCTGGAACTGGACCCTGGAATTGGCCAACATAAAAATGCACTTACATATTCCTCTAGATAACTAAAAAGAAAGGTCTTTTCCTTCCTGATTTAGGGAAAGCCTGCTGATCCAAGGGCCCTGATGTAATTTAAGCCCTTAGTGATATATTTGGCCCTGGAACACTTGAGGGCTTAAGGTTCTTTAAAAATGAGTAGTTTATGATAATTTTGATTGTGCCCGAGGTAATGGGAGCTGAATTGCAGTCTGCCAAAGCCAGCATTTATAATATTAAGAACGTGTGCAGTGTGTGTAGAGAAGTGTGTTAATGTCAGTGTGAGAGCAGGGCAGGGCCTGTGGGATAGTAGTGAGGCAGTGCTCTGGATAGGTGCAAGAAGTAGCAGTGAAGTCAAGCCCATCTTGCTTATTAAAGCATTCCCCCCAGCAGTCTAACCACTTGGCAGCTTCTCTCAGGAGACAGTTCTGCTTGTTCAGCTCTTGGAGAGATCCCTGGAGCAGTCTGGTGTGGATAAGGGTGGGTTACTGGGACCTGGCTCTTGGGAGTGAGAAAGGGAACAGTCTAAACTGACAGCAGACAAATGTGAGTTGGGCACATTGCCTGTAAAGCCTAAATATAAGTGACTTAAATTTCTCTTCATTCAACCTATTTGTACATCAGTCTAAAAACTTTAATATGTAGGTGCAAAGTCTAATAGGTACCCTGGTAATTCCCTGGTTTGCTTTAATAAAGTACTCATCTTTTTGTTGGCTGAGTTTTCAAGTGGGCACTAATGACTAAACATGACTTTTTTTGTCAGCTTACAGCTTTGATGGCTTAATACCAATGCTGAATGGAGGAGCTGAGGACGATGCTGACAATATGCACGTTGATAGAGAGTTTGCTGTTGTATCAGGTGGGAGTGGACAGTTTCCTGTTAACTACAACAACATTCAAATGGTTGAAGACACCAAACAACAGGAGAGTACTTCTGTTGGACCAAAAGAAATTGAAATATACACTGTTTCTGCAATGCAAACTCCTTGTCGTTGCAAGAATCAATATGCATTTTATTTTTAGTTTTAAGTATCAAACTTAGTCCTTTATTTTTGCACATTGTTGTCTGGAGTCTTGAAAACTATTGTATTGCTGTAACACCCATTATATTGGGGGTTTAGTAGGTATTGAAAATTAGCTGTTTCATGCAATGTATTGTAATGGTGAAAGAGAAGGTTTATTAGTAATTTCTTAATATTTCAGGTAAACAGAAGTCCATGATGGCTGTTTCACTTTTAACCTGAGGCTTGTATTACGTTGTGCCTTGCTTCTAGTTGCTATAATTTTGAGTTAAAGGAAATTCAGAAATAAGTTAAATTATTTGTTTCATTTTGATTGAGTAGCTAGTAAGAAGACTTGATAGGAAAACATATCCTAGCTTTGAAAATAACATGTTGTGACAAAACTATATTCAAAATAGTATACAATAAATACTCTAGAGAATAGTCTAGACATACACCCTGTGTTCAGAACTTGCTCAGACACAATGTCATATGGAGCACAGGATCCTGCTCTGGGGGTTTTATGTAAATAGAAGACCAGACATCACAGTTTTAATTGACTATTTGGAACCAGTGTACCTGGGAAAACAGATCTTGTGTCTTGTACCAGGCGTCATGAAACAGTCAAAATGTTACTAAGATTGGTCAATATTAATACTCTAGATCTTTTAAGGGCTGCTTAATCAAGATGCTTTTGGTAACGGGATGTGTACAAAGTTCAATTAAAACTGTCTTGGGTCTGCCTTTTTTGCACTTTGTAGGTTAAGACATGGAGTTACTAAAATAGTGCATTATTACTTTCAGAAATTAATTTCTATTTATCAATTTTTTTCTGCCAGAAATATGTTTATGCTTTGTACCACAGATCCTATTCAAGAAAGGGAATGATAAATAATAGATATTTTAATATATTAGGAATAAATATATATTCGCATATATAATCAATACTTTAAAAGTAGACTATGATATTTTCCAGTGATAATTACTAAGTGTTCTTATTTATGGAAACATTCTTTTCTTTCATAAATATACTCTATTACTGTATTACTATAGGTGCTCATTTTTAACCAATAATAACATTCTATAATTATCACTAGAACTATTCATTACCTACTTTTGCATATTAGCTAATAGAAGTGCCAGATTTATTAAATTTGATTTGGCAAAACCAGTCTATAGTGTTTTATTTTTAAACAGTTAAAATTTTGCACTTTTCAGTTAATAAAAACACTATATGAAACCCCTTCTGTGCGTTTTCATCACTGAAGTATTAACTTTGATGTCTTGATGGGTTTGGGGGGTTTTTTTTCCACTTTTAATGAGAATTCCTGGTTAGTGAGTTTGGCTGATGTGGTTATTTTAACTGATATAGGGACTAAATGGGGAACTCCAGTTAATACATCCAGGGAGTTACAAATTGGACACATTTCTTATGTAACATATTGATGTCTGTGAAGTATCAGTGTTGCAACTCATACTTCAAATAATATCCATGCAAAAAACTGAGAGAGAACCAAAACTCCAGATTCTTCCTTGTCAGACAGTGAGTGGTACTCATTATGTGTCACTTAAATGGGAACCCAGTGTTTTACAAATGGGGGAAGTTGCCAACAGACTAAATTAACTGAATTAATTTGCATACATGCAGTAAATGCAATCCCGTTTTGCACATGGGTTTATGTGTTCATGGAGACATAAACATATGTGCATGTATCCAAGGATAATCACAGAATGTAAAATCTTTAAATGTCACCACATAGCACTGTAGTTGCTATGTTTGCCTTGCTCATCTTTACCAATATAGACATAAATTATATTTTAAAAGGCAGAATATATCACACATTTTTTGTGCTAGTACTTTTGAGTACCACTGCAAAAATGTGCATTTTAGACAGACTGATGAAATCTGTTCATGGAAACAAAACCCAGTGTACTAATTACTTATTTCAATTGCTTCAAAACAGTTGTCAATGATTTTTGCATGCACATTTTTAGAATTTTGTTTCCTAACAAAAAAATTACTATTTTTTTAGTCTTCTGTGCACTCTGCTGTTGCTATTGTATGGCATTTTGCACGTGGATTGTACACATGCTATTATAAACGTGGCATTAAATACAAACCTGCCCAGTATGTTATCTAGCAAGCTGCAAGGTACATTGAAGTACATTCTGAATAAAGGAACTTGGAAACATTTTATATTGGCACCCCAATGTAACATTTCTTTATTTGACTTATTTCAACTCTACTGTGAGAGTTACAGCTAAAAAGAAAAAGAAACCACAGTTAAATTACAGCTGAAAAATGGAAAAAAAACCTCACCCTTCACCCTCTCACAGATACTCAGTTCTTGTATGTACATAACCTTCCATCCCAAGAGGGCATTAGAGTTAAGGTGGAAAGATCACTTTTATTCCACCCTTGAAAGCACTGCCCAGAATGTTGTCTGCTGCGCTTATTTCATCCAGTTAAATGAAAAATAATCTGAGAAGTTCACATTGTCTTTGCAAAGATTAATACAGGCATATTTTCCAAGCAAATGTAGATATTTGCATTTTCAACATTAAGAATCCATGCCACAAACTTACTGGTCAGACATCATTACTTGGAACTACCTACATTGTTACAAAGAAAGGATAGATTTATTTTCAAAGCTGTGTATGGAAACATTTTTAAGTAAGTGTAGTGGAGGCGGTTTGATGTATTTCGATTTACTCTTAATTGTTGGTGACAGGTGTATTTCTTAATGCAGATGTGAATAGCAGTAGCTCCATATTGAATGCACTGACAAATGGATGTGCCATCAATGGACATTTGGATTTCAGCGCCGCACAGCAGCTCGGTGGGATGGACGCCAGGCGTGAGGAGAGCTTGGCGCTGGCACCTAACGGAGTCATTCCTGCAGTGACTTCTCCCAGCAGGCACCGCATCCACGCCAGTAACGGCCCCGAGGAACCCGAAAAAGCCATGAGTAACTCCACGGATATGTGTGGGTCTCTCCACCTGAATGGAAGCCCGAGCAGCTGCGTTTCTAACCGGCCCTCGTGGGTGGAAGACCCTGGGGACACTTTGCACTATGGACATTACCATGGTTTTGGGGATACTGCTGAAAGCATCCCTGAACTCAGTAGTGTTGTTGAGCATTCCAATTCTGTCAAGGTCGAACAGAGATACGACAATACTGTCCTAGGCACAATGTATTTGTACCACGGTTCCTAGGTGAATCACATTTATATCAAACACATATTGAAATTGCTACCAAATGAAACTGAGGGGACAGAATCCTCACATAGCATTAAATTTGAAGATCGCAACTTATTGCTATTTTTACACTTTGTTTATATGACAAGTAAACCTTTAATTTGACAGCCTTATACAGTAGTTGTAGTTTGTTGCATGTATGGGGCTTATTTAGTGATAAAATAGGTGCTGTCATGATGGAATGTTTATGGTTTAATTTTTTTATTACGGAATGTTCTGGTTTTGTATTTTTTTTCTAAGCTTGTGAACACTATCTTTCCCTTTTTAGAGCTGTTTTCCCTTTTATTAAAACAATGTTTAACTGAATTTTGTGAAGAAAATGTTACATACGTGCATCACTTAGAGGTAAAGATTTTCCTTTTCTGTATCTTCTGCTGAAGCTATGGTAGCAATATCAATGCCAGCTCTCACTATGCAAGGTTGAAAGTGGCAATCTTCTGGAGCTTCTCTGACTTTATAGTTTGTACATTTGTTTGGTATAATTAGATGTTCATCTTTAAATTTTTTGAACGAGTTGTTTAAAAATGCGGAGACAAATTTGGAAGAAGTCGCTGTTTCACTTTCTGTAGCGTAGAAGTGCTTTCTGTTGTTGTTGGGTTCTTTGCATTACAGAGGGGGGAGTGGGCTGCCTTTGTTCGGTCGCAGTTGGGTGTGCCTCAGGTTAGCTCTGTGGTGGGTTTCTTTGGCTTCTCTCCTTTGTAGGTGTGCTTGATGTTTTACCATAGCTCCCAGACTGCAGGCATGTTGGCACTGTTCTGCTTTGTACGCAGTTTAAAATTGCTGTTACTCGTTATAGAATTTGCCAAGTCGAAATATTTGAGTTTGACTGTCTTGGATATACATTTATTGTCTTTTTTTTTTTTAACATATGCTTTGAAAATGTAACGTTGTGTACTCTTCGGGCTATGCTCACGGAAAATACATTGTATTTAATGCTTAATACACAAATCAAAATTCATATAAGTGCACTATATGAGCACTAATACTATAAGTTGCTGCTTGTGTTATAAGTGAAGAGTGGGGAAGAATATGGTAAATGAGATAAGCCCTCTGAATTGTTGATTTTTTTGTTCTTGTTTTGTTTAAAAAGGGACCTTTACAAATTGGATTTAAAAAAAAAATAAACATATTACATTGTATCTGAATATTTTGTTCAGGTGTTATTATTTTAGCGGCAAATTGAGAAAGCATTCTTTTATAAGTCACAATTCTCATAATCTTTCTCAGTCCTGCTGTGGAATTTCTTTTTGTCAGTATATGAAAGCAAATGGGAACAGCCCAACAAGTTGTCCTTGACTGAATTAGAGAAACACAAACTGGATATTTGGTGTGTGACAAGTTGTATCAGCCTTCAGCTTAAAAAATACTGGGTTAAAATATTGCCTGTAAATAAAAAAAAAATTATAGTCTTGTTCAAACATTTTTAAGCAAAATGCTATTCATTGCAGGGAAGTCGGTGTTTGAAATAGCCTTTACATGGTTCACTAGGCACAAGATGCTCACAGTGTATTCAGATTGAGAGCAGGACTGACAGGAAAATGGACCAAGATTTTGCAGACCAGCAAAACTCCTCAGTGCCTTCTGGAGACAAAAAGAACAAACGAAAAAGGACCATAAGTGAAAGCTGAGTGTCACCTGAGATGAGCTGCTCTGGCATGCACTTTAACCACTTGCTTGTGCTTGGACAGCTGCACCTGGGCCCTGTTTTTAGATGGTTTCATTGCTGGTGTAGTGCCCAGAGGAGCACGTGCCATTGCCATTGTATTCACACCAGACAGTGACTCTCATTTGCTGTAGCTTTTGTGTTTGGGGATCTTAGCATTTGCCAAGTTTGCCCCACATGCTTTCCTGTACTTCAAATAAACCAAAGCAACTCATAATGAGCACTGCCATCTTACCTTCCTGGCTGTAAACTGATCCCTAGAGAGCATGCTTTGGGTACAACGAAGTTGGCATATGAGGGTGTAATGTTAGGTACATAATTTTAGCATGGTAAGATTTATACTCTGTTTATAACACAAGATTTTTTAAATCTGTACATTTAGTTTTCATTCACTTGCTCTTCACACGTTTTCACCTAAAAATACTTTGGAAGACATTGTACTTCAAATTCAAAAGAAGAATGTAGAGCTTTATTTTAAAAAGCACTTCTCTGCCTGTAGGTTCAGCCACACGCTGATGTAGAGACAGATTTCAAGGTCTGTGTCTGTTGTCAGGCCCCATTGAAGCCAACTGTTAAATTAGGATTATGTGGAGACCAGTGAGGGCTGTATGAATTATGTGCACTCTGTGTGTCCCCCAGGTGTCTTCGTCTACAATTAACGTTGCAAAGATAGAACTCTGTGACAGAGTGTGACTCAGGCAAGAGCTGAGGTGTGTCAATTTTAAAACATCAAATAAGGGTAAGAATTCAAAGATGACATTTTTGCAGGTGCTCTTTGAGACAATATACTTTGAGACAATGTATTTACTTACTGCACAGGCCATGTAAAGCCATGTTTTTAAATTATCCAGTAAATTTTCAATAAAACATGAAATAGGGAATCATAGAATTCCAGCATGTTTGAGGTTGGTGAATACATAGTGTGTGCTGCTATTGTGAGCCCATACCACAGTCACAGGAAAAAAAACTTCCTATGCTTACTTGGAATTTTCTGGTTTTCAGTTTGTCCTGTAATTTAAGATATGTGTGAGCAGTAAGTTATAAAAGTAATGAGCTCAGCAGATCCAGCTGCACTTCTGTGCTGAACTGGTAGGCAAAGAATTGTCGAGCACAGAATGAGTTCTGCCAGGTGCAGCTATGTCTTTCCATGACAGAATCAGACCTTAAAAATCAGCTAATTCCAAACCTCCTGCAGTGGGCAGGTACATGTAACTGCTGATGATGCAGAGGTGTTGTTTTTAATATCTTGCTGTTGAAATACAGAAGGCTTCCCTGGGCTTGCTGGGCTAGACCAGCTGAGGTAGCCTGAGAAGCCTTTCAGAGCTCACAAACCCTCCTCGAGCCTGAGCTGCCAAGTGTCAGATTCTGCTGACAGCAGTGCTGAGCCATTTGAATGAAGCTGTGCTTTGCAATTCCTGAGGAGACTGCTGGGTTTTTAACACCTGGAATTAAAATCTCACAAGCTGTTTTCCTGGCAAGGGCAGTAGTATTGTAGGGCTGTTCATACTTGGGCCTTTTGTCCAGGTCTTGATTTTCAAGGCTTGCATCAAGCACACATATTTTTTTGTGCTTGCATCAAGCACACATATTTTTTTACCTTACTCTTACCTTGGTTCTGGAAATGGCTGTCCAAAAGCAAAGTTTTCTTTCTATCTGCCAGATGTAATTTTATAGCACCACTGCAAATGTCATATGGAATTCACTGCCTGGTTATTCTCACCATCTTCCTCATAATCTTTGATATGTGTGATTCTCTTCAATTTTGTGTGAAATTTCAGTTTATTTCTTTCTGGCTGATGCAGATGTTTTTGCCCTAATTCCCCCTAAATGTAGCTCCTTTCCTATTTTGTTTTTGAAAACCATTTGCAGATTTTTGGCAGAAATACAAATCAGTACAGATTCAGACAGTATTTTGATACAGAATATTTCTGACTGAGTAGTTAAAATTAGGAACATTGGAAGAGGGAAAAGGGAAGTGAGGTGTTACACTACTTCTTACGTAGTTACAGTCCTTAATATTTTTAACAATCCCCTGATTCCAAATAAAACCTAGTCTAAATTCTAGCAGCGATGAAGGAAGCCTTTCATTTGAGATATGTGTTAGATTAAGGTGAGATGCTGCTTGGCTTCAAGAGCAGATGCAAATATTTTCACATCCTGAGAACCTTCCTGATCGCTGGTCTTGCATCTTGCTGATCAAATCCTGCTCCTTGTTCTGGCTCTCCTTCTGTGAGCTAGCGAAGACACTGTAATACAATGTATTTCACTACTTTAACAAACTATCATCCTCCTGCAGTCTGACATTGAACCACACCTTGCTCTTTATATCCAATATAAAAATTACAACCGAGCTCCTGCCATTCTGATTACAGATGTAGCACATCCACAAGAGCTGCCTGATGATCCATGGAAACAAGTCCTGAGCACAAAGCACACCTGGATGGAGAAGGATTCCTTGCTGTCCCACACACGAGAGCCAACCTACAGTACAGCTGTTACCAGTCTCAGGCACTTTCTCAGTGACAGCCTTGCACCCATCTCCTCCCATTCCGTGTGCTGCCACTTTCTCCCCTTCCCCCAGCACAGACCTGCCTGGTTTGTGCTCCCATGCAGACACACACGGCCAGTGCAGTACATCCTCTGTGTGCCCGATCTGGGAATGGGGGGCAGCAGCAGAGGGTGAGGTGGCTGGGCCACTCCTCCCTTGCTGGTTCCACTGACACATTCAAACCCTGATACATTTTCTCCAGGCTGGTTACTAACCCGGTGGAGTTCTCTTTAATAGTGCTTTTAGGGGCCTTTGTGACAAAAAACCCTCACACCTTCTCTGGCACTCTAATAAGTGATTTTTTTGGGGTTGGGGTGTCTTGTGGGTTTGTTTGGTTATTTGCCTCTAAATCCCAAGTATGGGTTTGTGTCAAGGTGCAGCTAAAATGAATTTCTTGATGTTCCAGCGTGGAAGTCCTGGATGCCGTGTTTGGGGTCAGGTAACCTGGGGATAAAGCAGTGTTGTGGATGTCCTACAGGGACAAAAAGGAATAGAAGTGGCATCTGCCTGTGCTGGACAGTGCTGTGCAGCAATTAGGCTGAAGCATAAGAGGCAGGAGTGGGAGATGGTACCCTGGGAGCATCCCATTTTGCTGCTGCTGCAGGACTGGAGAACACAGATTCACAGAGCTGAAATCCTTGAGACCCAGCTGAATCAGGGAAAAAAAAATAAAAAAGAGTCTTGTGTAAGCAGGATTTACTATTCCTGGCAACTGGTAACTACATTTTTGCTGCACTGCTTAATGACTCCCAGACATTTCACACCTCTCCTTCCTTTCCCAGAGTTTCCTGTCTCATATTGGTGCCTGGTTGTTCACAGGCAAGGATCAAAAGAACTCTGCTTTAAGGCAGATGGTTTATTTTTAAAACATATCTGGCTTTAATTTTTTTTAATACAGTGCAATAATTTATAAAAGATCCATCTACTTCACTTTATTATGAGCATTATTAATAACCAATTTAAAAGTTTTACTATTCTCAAAATCATACCCCATCCCCAAAAAAGCATAATGAATGTTACCTGGAGTATGAGAATGAAAGCTGGGCATCATCTTTCTCACCAGAAAGCCTAAGTGTTGATGAGTAACTTCTCTTGGCTTCCTTGAGATGGAGCTGCATTTACAGGACTTGATAACCATTTCCAGATCAGTAGGAATGAAGCTCAACTGTCTGAGGTGCAATCAGGGGAGACACACATTTGACTGAAGACAAGTGCCCTGGCTCAGTCACTAATCTGAGCAGTGTTCCACCAGGGAAATAACCAAGTACTTGAAGCTAAACACAAAATTAAGTTGCATAGTTCTAATTATATTTCTTCTTACCAGCTAAAACTGTAAGCTGAAGGAGAAAAATGAGTTTGTCTGAGTTTCTTTTGCTGCAAAGGCAGGGTGCAATCTTACTGCAGAGGAAATACTGTGTATTAGTAGAGTTGTCCTTTTGATGCCACCGAAAGGTCAAGCACTGTTTGTAGGTGCTAGCTGGCAGCTCAGTCTCACCAAGGATATTTGTGCTTTCCTGTGGCAACCACAAACTTCAGAGAGCCTGCAGTTTTTGCCTGGTTTTGTGTGGGGGAGGAGAAGTGGAGGTTTGTTTCCTTTGTTTTATTCTCATTGTTTCTAAAAGGTATTGTGAGTTGGATAAAGTGTCAGTAACATTAGCTCCCTACCTTAGAACCTGAGTTTGTTCTACTTCATATTCAAGACACAGTATAATACAAATATTTTCTAAAAATCAGTACCAAAAAGACACATTATGAAAATCAGGCAGGAACACAATGTAAGAAGAACCAAGAAAAAAGAATATGCACTTACTTAAAGGGTGGTTCCTGAGATTGAAAAATCCTTCCTATTATAAGATGTCCAACCAGAAAACCCTATAAAGTCTAGGAAGATAAAATTCTGAGGATTTTTTTATATACAGTACATTTAATAAAATGCCCAGGGATTTATTTATTGGACTACAGTCATAATTAATATTTCAAATCTGCATTTTCATCTGAAATTCTAGTATTGATAAATCACAGAGGTGTTTTCCATTAGCTGATGGGTTGGACACTGTTTCACTAAAGCTGTCACCATTTGCTAGATAGATCTTCACTCTTCATCTCAGAGCATCATCCTATGGGTGCAGGTTGGCATTGCTGACACTAATCGAGTACATCACTGTTGCTCACCCCTTTTTTGAATGTACAGCAATTCCCCACATGAGCAGTGCTGCCTCCATCAATAGGGGCAGCTGTCCTGACACATCTGGGAGATGGCAGTTTTACAGGAGGCAAGAGTATTCCACCTGCTCTTTTGGAGCTAAAGAATCACCATTGTCCGTGTTGGTGTGACAAGGAGCAAGGGTCTGAACTACAGTGGCAACACTCCCCTTCACACTTTGAAGGTGCCTGCAAAGCCAGCTTTTCCTAACACGGGCAGCCCCTGCCCATCAGCAGGGTGGGGTTGTGCCACAGCTGCCGTGTGGCCTGCAGGGACAAAGGGCTGGAGGAGGAAAGGTTCCAGATGGAAGGAAAGCAGCAGTGGCAGCATGGCCCTCACCCCTGGCAGATCCCTGTGCACACCAGGACCAGCAGCCCTCCCAGTCCCTGGAGCCCAGCCTCTCCTGCTGGGAATGGCACAGCCTTGGTGGGCACATTGGCTGCAGCAGCCCCGTATTCCTCAAGCTGTTGGTGAGCTGCCCTGAGCAGCACTGCACAGCCCCAGCCAGATGTGTGCCAGCTGCATGCTCTGTTATCAGGTTAACAAGGCACCAAGCCCAAAATAACAAGCCCTATTTATCAGGTCTTTGGTAGTCTGCCTGAGGTTAAGCCTGCCATGACCCCAATAGTAAAAGGCAGAACAGCTGAGGGAATAATCCTGCTGAATCCAGAGACTGGAGAGTAAGATCATCCTTTGGACTCAATTTGCAGAGTGGAAGAACTGAGTTATGCACAGGTGACTTCTTGGACAGGTCAGCTGGGTAGTGTGAGACTGAAGACAGCAAACATAAACATGATTGCCTCTTTTCATCCTGAAAGAAGTTCAGAAAACAGCAGCTCCAACATGGAGTGGCAGTAACACTGAGTTGTTGTCTTTTCTCCTCTTCTTCTATATGTTCTCCCATAGGAACCTATTTGAAAATATCAAATACTCTGAGTGCTACAGATTGTTTTCCACTGTGATTATGTGCAAGGAAAGTTTGATTTATTATACGTTTAAGAACAGTCTTCCTCCACGTCCTGCTCCTGTAATATGTCAGTGTGAAAAAAAATCCTTTCTTTACCTCAGATTTCATTTTAAGACCCTCTTCTGACTTTTCAGTCAACACAAATGTGTAGGATTCCCCATCCATCATGACACTATTTATTGTCTGCAGCCCTGAGTGGAGCTCTGCTCTAACCTGGATTCTCTGCTGCTCCCTGAGGGTGTGCAGAGCTTGGGCAATACCCTAAAACTGAAAGTGAAGAGGCATCAGCAAAGAGAGAAAGAAAGAAAACAAAACTGGTTATTCCAAATCTGCTAGGAAAAAGAAACCAAAACAAGAAAAAACAATACTTAGGGTATCAAACAGCAGAGATGGAGGTGCATAGCTCACAAGAGGAGGGAGGAAGGGAAGGAGGTCTCAGTCCTGAGGAGGGCTGCCTTGCTTTGTGGAAGTCTAAATGCTGCAGAAAGACTCGGGAAGCAGATTCCACATCCAGTTTCCCACTTGGAAAGGATTAACAGGATCAAACAGTACTGAAATAGAGTACAACCAGCTAAGAGGTTAGAAGAACACTTCCAGCAGATACTTTGTCCCTCTGTCCCTTCCCAGTGTGTGAACCCAAAGCTCTGCAGAACCACTGGCTCTTCCAAGCTCCTTTTTGTTGCCTGCAGCAAGCAGATGTTCCCCCACCCTGCCTGGGGCTGCCAGCAAGGGGCAGTTCCCCTCTTCAGCAGAAGCCAGGAGAGAGTAGGTGGTTTTTTGTGGCAGATCAAAAGCATGCTCCAATCACTCCCATAATTTCCACTGCCAAGGCTTTTAAGGAAGTGTGCTGCTGCAGTGAAATCAAGGACCCCTCTCAGATGGTGAGGGGAGTAAATTGGGAGACAGTTGTGAAAACAGATATTTGACACAGAATAAAAACGGGAAAGGGCAAAAGCGAAGTGGGGA
Organism: Thryothorus ludovicianus; assembly: GCA_013397245.1. Lineage (NCBI taxonomy): Eukaryota > Metazoa > Chordata > Aves > Passeriformes > Certhiidae > Thryothorus > Thryothorus ludovicianus. The sequence goes on from VZTB01012666.1 coordinate 939,234, forward strand.
AGACATTTAATGGAGCCCCAGCAAATATTTTGTGCACTCCCACACAATCCCTTGTCTGCTTCAAATGGCTAGAGGTGGGTTTCAGTGTACTTAGGAACCTCTGAAGGAGTTTAATCATTGCACATTGCAGGAAGGGGAGCTCAGCATGTGCCCTGTGTAGTATTTAAAGTGTGGGAGGTTTCTATCTTACAGATTATTACATGTTGAGTGTACTGGCTGAGTTGGTCTCTGGTTGCACCTATATTTCTGCTGTGCACATCAGCTCTGGTGCCCTCTTGAGAACCTTCTCCCTGAGACTGCTTTGTTCTGTAAATGGGAGTGGCATTGTGCCAAGGAGTGTGTTTTGGCTTGCACAGGGGACTGCAGAGCACTCTTTCTAAATAGTGATTTGCTATGCTTTAGAGCACATGGGCTATGGAAACATATGGGCCTCTCTGCACAATTTAGATGTTAGGAAAACAAGCCTTTGTAAGGAAAGAAATGGTATTGTATAGGCAAACAGACAGACTGAGTACTGTGCCAGATCCTGGGTCACAGCTATAGAACGAGGAAGCAACTGAATGAACTGAATGAGTGAAATGGTGAGAGAGAAATTATCAATAAAAACCCAAGCAAACAAATAAAGAAACAAAACTAAAACAACAGCCAAAAAAAAAAAAAAAAAAGGGAAAGGAGTGGACATGGTGAAAACCAACCCAAACAATCCTCATCAAATATAGACTCAATAAATAAGAACAGCGGGTGTCAATTGGGGTGCACAATAAAAGCCAAATCCAGAGAGAAATAAACCTATTAAGCTGAGGAGTCTGAAGACAGAAATGTGCTTTCTATTTTAATGTCCAGAATAAGAGCAAGTGTGAACATTTATTTCCCATGGCCATCAAGAGCTGGTGGTGGCACTGAGGTCGATCAGCCCAGTGCCATGGGAGGAGCGATCCTGCCTGCTGGGATGGAGCGGGTGGGAAGGGTGGAAACACCACAGCACCTCGGTCCTCATGTGCAAACTGTGGAGATCAGATCACTGGAGCTCAGGAGAGCTGACTCAGGAGAGCTGTCTCTCACTTTCATAACCCTCACACGGCTCTAAGGAAAGCCTGAATCATCATTACTCGCTGCCGTGATTAAACGAACAAAGGCAGCAGAGAGCTCCTTGGGGATCTCTGTGGATTACTGACTGCTCTATCCATCCTCTGACAGGTGGCTGTAGTAAAGCATCAGAGAAATATTCATGCCTGTTCAGCGAGCTACTGACTCAACTGGCTGAATTAACAAATATCCCAGAGTTCAACCACGTATCTCTGCCACGCTAAGTGGCACCATCTCACTCCCTGAACCCCTTATTGTCATGTGAGCAGTTTGAATTAGTGCTTGTTGTAATGATTTTATGTGCGTTTTTCACCACCCTTCCCCTTTTGAATGTATGGTGTTGCACATGTGGAGCACTGTGGCCAAATGGTCACCTCAGCCCTGTGTTTATTCTCAGGAGGGACAGAGTGCGTGTACTGGCAGATTGCCTTGTCCTCCAGTCTTTCATGACACCCCTCCTAGAGCAAGCAGACACTGTACTGGTCCTTCCAGTCCCAACCCCAAGGAAGTCATTGACCTCCAGCTCCTTCACCCCTCTGTCCATGCCTCACGTGCATCATAAACCCTGTCCTTCTCCACATTGTGAGGATGAGATGAAGATAAATTTATCAGCCTGCAGCAGGTAATGATGAGGCCTTCTTGGGTTTCACTGTCACACCAGCTATTGCTGCAAATTATAATGAATACATTTTTATAGAAATAGGGTTTTGAACTCTGACATTCAGCACTCCAGTCCCTCCTGTGACTGGACTAGGGCAACTGCTGGAACCAAAGGAGATGGCCCAAACAAAAGCCCACTTGTGCAGCTTTCATGTGTTATGAGTATCTCTTTCTGAACTGTTTTAGTCAATTCAGAGGTAACACAGGAAAAAAAACACCTTCTAAAACCTCCATAGAAAAATAGAGCCTGGTATGGATTTCTGTTACCAGGTGTATACATTTGCTGGAGAGAAAGTTGGATGTGAATTGAAGACTTGAAAGAAATTAAATTACTTGAGAGGATACCATAATTGAAAAGAAGAGAAAAGTGTGTGTTTGAAATAAATTTATTTGCTACCACTGGAGAACTGTAATTGAAAAGAAGAGAAACTTGTTGAGTGAAGCATTTGGAACTGGTTTGAGAGGGAAAGAAGGTACAGGGCTTCTTCACCCTGAAATTAACTTTTTGCTTGATTTGTAGCATTAAACTTTGTAAACATCTATATCAATTAATTTGAAAGTGTGATGTCTTGCCCTAGGAAATCAGGCATTGCTGTTTAGGGACAGAAAAACATAATACTCTAAGCCTGCTCCTCAGCTCTTACACAAAGTGGAGCCAGGCACAGATTAAGACACAATGGTGTCCCAGTCTGGGCTCCTCAGTACAAAGGAGACATGGAGCTCCTGGATTGCGTCCAGTGGAGGGCTACAGAGATGATTCAGGGACTGGAATGTCTCTCATGAGGAAAGGCTGAGGGAGCTGGGCCTGCTCAGCCTTGAGAAGAGAAAACTGAGAGGGGACTGAGTCAATGTCTGTCAGTGTCCTCAGGGAGGGTGCCAAGAGCAGGGACCAGGCTCTGCTCAGAGGTGCCAAGCCCAGGGACAGGAGGCAATGGGCAGAAGCTGAGGCACAGGAACCTCCACCTGAACATGAGGAAGAACTTCCTTACAGTGTGGGTGACCATGCACTGGGACAGGCTGCCCAGAGAGGCTGTGGAGTCTCCCTCACTGGAAATATTGAAGAACTGTCTGGACACCATCCTGTGCTCTGTGCTCTGGGGTGATCCTGCTTGAGCAGGGAGGTTGGACCAGATGATCACTGTGATCCTTTCTGACCAGACCCATTCTGTGACTCTGTGGTTCTGTGATGGCAATGCTAGCTCTGGATTTCAGGTGCAATGTCACCAAGGTTTTCTTCTCTGCCAGGGAAAGCCCATTTGTGCCTAAAATTTACCTAAGGGTAAAATGAACATGCATCATCTTGTAATGACTCATGAACACACAACTATCTCAGAGACTCCTATTGCATGAGGAAAACAACATTTGCCAGCATCTGTCTAGCCCTTGATGGAGGAGCTGGTTTATAACTGGGTCCAGTTATACTGAGCAGTTAAACTGAGCTATAAACTGAGCAGTTTATAGCTGGTCCTTCCTATAAAAAGCTAAAAAGATATAAAGATAAAAAGAAAAAAGGATGGATGTTGCTGAACAGTGTAGAGATTTCTCTGGAATCAAGAAATGGTTGGGAATGTCTCTCACAGTGTTCCCACCTTGCAGTCCATAAAGCATCTGTTCTGCACCAGCAGGTGAGCTGCAACCTCCCTGCACCATGGACATTTATGAAACATCACCCTGGGATTTCCAAGGGACCAAAAGCTCTTTCACTGTAGTTTCCACTTGCAGCCCTTTCAGGAATTTACTCAGTACCAAAACACGGGCTGAAATTAGGTGGAAATTGGCCTTGTGTGAAATTAGGTGAAAAACACACCTATGTTTTCTGACTACTGATCCAGTAGCTTGGGTCACTCTGGAAAACCCCTGTGCTAGGTCTTCTCAGCCACAAAACCTGCACACTCAGCCTAGGAACATAGGTCTGAGCTTGTTTTCCCTCTGCCTGACACACCACTGAGTGCATTTAGGACTGTGCAGGGTATTGAAGGCTTTCATTGACACCTCTGCAGCCACAAGGCAGGAGTGATTGATTGGCTGAGTAATAGGAACTTGCTAAAAGAACCAGCTGAAGATGTACAAGACAGAGTGGATGCCTTAAACTACTTTCTCTTCCTTGAAATAGCTCCTCAGGGTAGACATGAATCAAATGCAGTTACAGTTTTACACTGTCATAAGGCTCAGGTCACTCTCAGGCTTCAGGGCTTCTCCTCATGTGTTATCCCCAGAATTGTGCTCTACTTTTTATAAAATTTACTTTTTTTTCTGACAGTCTACATTTATATTCTTTGTAAGAACACATTAAAAAGAAACAAATGCATTGAGTTCAAACTAGGGTCAATATAATATTTTCCCCCATATACCTTTCTGACCTCTGAAAATTTCTCCTTAGAGGAATTAGGATTAGAGAATCAGAGGATAAGAATATAGGATCACTGGGAAATTCAGGCTGGAGGGACCACAGGAGGTGCCTCATTCACCACAGCTGCAAGCAGGGCCAGCAGCGAGGTCAGACCAGGTTGCTCAGGGCTCTGCCCAGCCAGGTTTCATAATCCCCCAAGGATGGAGCCTGCCCAGCCTCCCTGTGCAGGACCTGCCTGTCCTCATGGAAAAGGTTTCAGTGCCAGCCTGAGCCCTCTCAGTTCAGTTCCTGCTGCCGAGGGCTCGGCTGCCTCCTCTCCCTCCCCTCGGGCCCCAGGGTGTCTGTGAGGTGCCCCCAGAGCTGTCCCTGCCCAGGCTGGACCAGCCCAGCCTCTGCCCACGGGGCCAGGCTCCAGCCCTGGGCACTGCAGGGTGAACTCACTGCAGTTATTGGCATCTCTCTGCACTGGGGGCACCAAACTGGTGCTGCCCAGATGTGCTCTGGCAGTGAGTGCTGGGCACGGGGACCCTGCCCTGAGCTCCTCATTGTGCTTCTGCTGCTGCAGCCCCAGGTGCTGCTGCCTGCCTCTGCTACCAGCTGCTGCCCAGCTCGCTGCCCCAGTCACAGTGTGTATCTGCATGCCAGTTTCCCATTTCCTTTACTGCCTCCTCTCCATCAGTTTGTCTCATTACTATTGAACCTGCTCATAATTTTACCTACTACAACATCCTTTGCCAACGAGCTCAAAAAAATCCAGTATTTTGTGAAAATTCAATTTTCATGAAAAAGTGCTCCTTCTCATTTGCTGTGTCTGGCAGTTTCATTTGGTGACCCACAGTTCTGTGAGAAGCACTGAATAAATTTTCTTACGCAGCACACAATTTTGTAGAGCTACATCATATTTCTCCTCAATCATCTGTTTCCCAAGCAGAAGAATCACATTCTGTTCAGTACTTTTCTGAAGTGGATCTATACGGCACATTCTTGTTATTTCCTGTACCTCTTTTCCATTTCCATGATAACCTTTTGAGATGAGATGACAGTATATGAAAAGAGGATGCATCATAAATTTACAATGTAATGATGCATGCTGTTTTGTACTCCCTTTTTTTCCTAGTAATTACCGAGAGTCTCTTTACTCCTTAACACTGAAATGGTGTTCTCAAAGCACTATCAGATATTTCTTATGTTTTCAGAGGAAATAGAGAGCTCATCAATACTTGTGTTTATGTAGTTAAGATTGTTTTCCTTATGTGACCTGTGGTGAATGCTGTTACACTGGCTTTCACCTCTGCCTTTATTTCCAGTTAATTTGTACCATGACATCTTCTGCAACTGCCTGCAGCTGGTCACAGTTCAGATACCTTGGGATAATTTTGCAGATGTGGCCTTAGGGACATGGTTTAGTGGTGGACATGGTGTGCTGCTTTACCTGCTGGGCTCAATGATCTAAGAGGTCTTTTCCAACCCAAACAATCCTGTGATTCTCTGACCAACAGAGAACCCTCCCACCTCATGATGGATGCTTTTCTTCCTACATCACTTGCAAGTATTTTGAATAATGTAGGTCACAACATGAATTTCTCTCAGATTTCACCCACATCCTCTTTTCAGCTGCTTGCTTATCTCCACTTTTATATCCCTACTTCTAAAGCTACTGTTAAAGCTTTTCTGCATCCTTTTTTCTTCAAATATATTGGATAAAGTGACCTGGGGAAAGAACCAAAGGCCAGCACTGGCCTGAACTGACTTTTCAGAGAATGGTCAGTCTGCACCAGAAGGTGCCCACAACCTAAAATCTGCATCAGCTGTTAGTAACAATATGGAACTGGCCTTTATGCAGGCTCTAAACAAATATTTAGTGCAAAGTCACTTTTACCAGGATAGACAAGTGGTATCACATCAGTGCTACCCTAGCAGGAGGAGACCTGGGTGTTTCCCTTCAGGCAGGACAAAGCCTCCTATAAAAGCAGTGCTTGAGTGAGCTGCAGGCTGTGCTGCCCTATGGTTATCACAGCACAGAACGGGAGGGTTCCTGCTCACTGGTCTGCAAGGAGAAAACAGCCTCATCCCTGAGAGAGGAGGACCTTTCAGGGTGCTTTGTGGAGACTCTGGGCTGCCGGTTCTGTGCTAGGAGGCACCACAGCCAATCACACCACAGCCACTCTCACCACATGCCTCTTTGCAAGCAATTTGAGTTATGGCTTTGTTAGGGAAGAAGAGTGGCCTCTGCCTGGAGCAAACTCAGCATTTGTCCATAACCTTCCTGAAACCAAGGTGGACCTGGTGTCGCCCTGATGCCTCTTTTCTGAGGCACTTTCTAACTTGCTGTTTTTCACAGTTCCTAGTTCTTTCTCACACACACGATGTCTTTATCAAAAGTCTGTTTTGATAAGACAAAGTTGTTGTTCATACTTTCTCTTGGTGTGGAAAACAACTGATGGACAGTTGTCTTAACCAACGGGTTGGGAGAGGCGTCAAACTTCTCCAATCCCTGGTCTGTGCAGAAATACTATAAATGTGGAGTCAGATGTTTTAATAAATAGTTTTCAGCCTTCTTAAGAGAAAGTGTCCATGTGTGTCCTTGTGTGTCCCACGGCAACAGACCTGGTGTAGATGTGTCACCTGTATGCCTTTTACTGTAACATTTGAGAAATGCTTTTACAGTTGGGGCGGCTGTCTCAACAGGGAGAAGGTGCACGTTTTAATGGAAAGCCATGAGGAGAACTCACCTAGAAAAGCCCTGAAAGCCTGAAGCAGACAGCAGACAGCTGCTCACTGACATGGGCTAGGACTGTGTAGTTTTCACCCTGTGGGGTTGTTGGGGGTTGGGTTACTTTCTTGTAGAATTTTTTCCNGCAGGAGGACTGGGGGAGTCAAGGGAGATGGAAAGTTGGGAATGCTGGAGCTGAGGCCATCCACATTAGAGCCACAAGACCTCTGCACTGTCAGCCCAAATAACCTGGGTGGCCTTCCCACTCTTTGGCCATGAAACCCCAGAGGTGACCCCTGAGGGAGGACCATGCACTGGTTCCACAGCAAGCTGTGCCCTCTGAGTGTGGACCCTGCATGATCTCGTGTGTGTGCACACACAGGATCAGCCAGACCCCCATCCTTGCTGCAGCTGAGATGGGGACCTGGGGGACGACTGCTCAGAAATTCCTGCCACAGCTTCACAGTGTCCTTGGTCCAGGGGCAGCCTGGTCTGAGATGGAGTGGAACCTGAAGCACATTGCTCACTAAAGGGACTCTCCTGCAAGCCCATCTCCCTCATACTCCTCCTGGACTGGCAGGATAAAGGGAGGACCCCTTCCTCCTTCATGCAGGATGTGCAGGACACAGCTCCTCTCTCACCACAGGGCATGGAGACAGCTCTCCATTGGGCAAGACCTCCAGATGTTCCCAGCTCACAACAAATCTGGCATCCCCTTCCTCACCTCACACAGCTTGCTCCTGGACCTGGCTGCTGTGCAGCAGGGAGACAGAAAAGCTGTTCTGGCCAACCCCTGGTCTTGCATGTCCAGTGCTGGGGGAGCACTTCAGGCATGAGGAATCTCTTGAGCTACTCTCCACTTGGATGAAGCTACCAAGAGAGTAAGGAAACTGCTGTTAACCCTGTGTTTGTCACAGCACAGACAGGCCAGCTTGCCCACTCCTTGGTGTTTTTGCCTGTTGTTTCTCCTACAGCCTAATCTAAGGGCTATAGAACTTAATTCTGAACTCAGTACTCAATATAAGACAGAGGTCTGCAGATCCTTCAATTTTTATTACTTTAGTGGGAATCATTACTGAGCAAGAGAGACAAAAATCCCTTTAAATAAAAAATAGTTTTACTTTTTTGTTCACTAGCCTCAAACCATGTTAGCATTGAATTTTAAAGGTCAAGGCTGGAGTAATACAACTCACCAGTTAGGTCTTCACTAGCCTATTATTGCACCAATTTCAGAAGGAGAAATCCAAAAAAATTGCCAAGGGAGATTGAGATTAGGCTAGTGACAAAAAAGCTGAAATGAAATGATGAGGCTCATTGTGATCATGACTTTATTAGTTTTTCAGCTTTCTCCTGAAGTGTGCCTCTCTCACACAACTTAAACACCAATGCCCTGCCAGAGAATCCCCTGGCACTTGGCCTGTTGGGTCAGACATCTGTGATACCACAGGCATGTGCAGCCACTGCAGATACTGAGGGCACCACACGAGCTACACAAATAGAAGTGTGTCAAAGTCAGGCATTTTAGACTCTTTGAGTGGCAAATTTTCATGCAGCTCACGAAAGGGTTCCCATCATCTCTGAGAAGACAAAAATGTGCTGTCCCCCAAGGGCTCCTTCTGTATGTGTGATTTGTAAAATGTTAGGAAGTCAGCTGATGGTTGCAAATTGCTTGACACTTGAGAGAAGGGGTAAATAGATGAGGGAAAACTGGAGATCAAGGACTCTCTACTCAAACAGCTCACATTTAAAAGATACTTCATTAGTATCAACATATCAACACATCATGGAGGTACTCTTGTAAAGCCACATGCTTTGGCACTTCAAGAGCAAACATTAAATGCCCACATGCAAACAGGAATAAAAGAGCTAAGAAAAAGATTTCTTGCTAAAATATATTGTTTGAAGTAAACACATGCCAAACAGGGAGAACTGTTAAAGTGAAAAGAGCAGCTAAAACCCACGGTGGGCAGCAGGTACGTTCTTTTGTAAGGAGGCTAGCACTTTACACTTGTTTAACATTGTATTTTGATCAAATAAACCTGGTTTATTTCCATTTTGAGTCTTATCTAGCAATAAAGTGATCTCAAAGTAAGCCAGGAGGTGGTGATGTTCCTTACAGAAATAGCAAACTGCTGAACAGGATGCCTTGGGACAAACTAACAGTGCATACAGTTCAGCTCGTGTGTTGGAGGATGCCAGGCACAGAGATGTTTCTGTCATAGGTCACCTGGCAAGTGTAAAAGCTAGTAATATCAAGTGGTAGCTAAAGGAGAAATATTTTCTCTAACAACGTTTTTGGCAAAAATCTGCGGCATTTCCACAGCTGAGAAGAATATGTTCAATGCTCAATGAATATTAAATAAGTGGAGGGCAAATAAAATGTGAGACTCCAATGCCTGAACCTGGGTGTGCAGTGCCTTCACCCACAAATTCCTCTGTTCAGGCATTGCCTAGCAAAGAGGCCCTGGCAGTCAGCCCACGGCCCTTGCAAATGCCTCTGATGGAAAGTGACTTGCAAGGGAGGGTTTTGTGATTTAAAGGGACCATTTATTACCTCCTGGACTCTAATCAGGTTGATTTATACCACTGAAGGATTTGTACATGTCTGGAAAGTGTTTGCAATGCCTCTGATTTGATGATGGTTATCAGCCTGACCTTGCTGACTTTGATATCTGCACCATGGACTGTGACACATTCAAACTGCTCGAGCACTTTGGGGGATTTGGGGTAATTTTTTTCAGAAGCCCTGGTAGATGGTTGAAATATCACAGCTTTGGATTTTCCTGCCTAATGTCAGATGGCTTTTACATTCCAGTGCTAACAAATTACTCCACTGTCCTTCCTGAACCTCACTCTTACTACCAGAATGTATTAGAGAAAATCAGAGCCGTGCAACATCTCCTGAAGGTGGGTTCGTGTTGCAATATTAGTGTCATGTAATTCTTTCTAGGTCAACTTTGAATGGCATTTGTGCATTTGTAACGAAGGAACAGTCAGCTAAAAATGAAGTCCTGGACTTCCAAAGGATTTGGCATGGCCTTCTGGGCCTGAATGTCAAGTCTAGCTAAATATGTCTTCAGCGATCAGATTTGAGTTTTCAGTCTTCAAAAACATGAAGGATATTGTAGTATCAATATACCTTATGCTTTTTCTTCCTGGGGAATTTGGAATGATCATGTTTTGCCAGTGTGATATTTTACCTCCTGAAAGTTTTTTAAGAGGTGATTCCATCAAAAGCAATGTTGTTGCTGTTGGGGAGGTTTAAATTTTTTTTGTTTGCTTACGTCTGAGCCTTACACTCTGCTTGTTCACTGTGTGTGAGTCACACTGCAAAGTGACATAGAATCCACTTAATATATAGCTCAAATGCTAGCTTTGAAATTCCATCCAATCTTTCCAGACTCAAATATCTTGTTAATAAATTCTCAATTTCAAATCTCAAATACATTTGTGTGTGTTATAGCAGACCACATGTTTGCTGACATCAGGATGAATGTAATTATCTGATTCACTGTTTGGGAATTGTGAACATTCCCTATGATATCTCTGAATGTCACCATTCATTTTAAAATGCTCTAATTTAATGGCACTGTAAGGACTAATTATTGTGCTGTGATTCTAGGTGTGTTACATCAGTCTTAATAATTACATGCTTGATTTAAGATTAACATATTGTGAAACATGGTTGTATTAAGATATTGTTTGTGGCAAATGGGGCATCAAATATAACCACAGTTGTCTCCACAGTGTTAGAAGGATCTTTTCTCTTTTTCCTACAGGGCATACTAAATCACCATTTTCCTCACTTCAGTGCTGAAGTTTTCTGACATTGTTGGGAAGTCAGAGGGCAGCAGGATTGTATGAAGAAATGGGTAGATTGAATGGAATAGATAGAAATGGTATGAGTTAATCCAGAGAGGATGGATATTGATATAAGAAAGGATATGCCAGTGTTTAGGCTGAATTAAAAAGAAAATACCTGGGTTGGTCTCTCTTTTCCCTGAAGAGAAAGTTATTTTGCTTATAAGAATTAAAATGAAACATTCTTCAGAATCCAGACATAAGTATTTTTCAAAGCTTCAGCACTCTGCTTATGTGCCAGTTTTGTGTGGAGAAGCTTTCCTCTTTTTGCATGACTGAGTTTGTAATAGCAAATAGCACCATCCAGCCAAAAGGGAGGGCTTGAAATTCCCCCTTGCACTTCTCCTGCATGGGCAGCTGGCACCCCCACACAGCACACAGCGTGTGTCTGCCTGAACCTGAGGGCTCTCCCCTTCTGCCTGCAGAGAGCTGGAGGCACTTGCAGAGAGAAAGCTGAGCTGCTGCTTGCAGCTGAAGCTGCGTGCCCAGCTGAGCCTGCAGAGCTGCCCGTGGCTGAGAAAAGGGACTCGGTCCCACTTCTGCTGACTGCACTAGCCCCCCACCTTCCTTGCAAGGCTAGCACCTTCTTAGACCCTCTCCTGTTCCCATTCACCTACCAAAATGGCAAAACCTGGCCACTGCTTTGGCTCAGAGAGGAGCCTGCTGCATTCTAGCCCTGGCAGAGATGGTGGTAGGAGCTTTGGCCAGGGTCTGGGGTGGGAACCACCCCCTCTGGCAGCAGGGAGCTATTCTGTTGGCTCACACAGTCTTAGGAAACCTTACCCCAAGACAGCTGCAAAAGGAGGAATAGCACAAACAGCAACCTGGAAAGGAGGCAAAGCAACTTCTCCCATCTCAGCCTGACTTTTCCCCTGTGGCAGCTGGCTTTAAGAAGCAGGTGAGGGGGCAGGAGTACATAGTGGCACACATGTGCACAATAAAGGTGTAGCATGCAGGCAAAGAGCAGATTGAAGCCCCATGTGCCATCTCTAGTGGTGTGTCTTAGAAAAAAAGCCATTCATACCCAGGAGTAAAATATAACTTCCCTTAAGGAAAGGAAAGCACAAAGATGGGTTCTCCAGGTGATCAAGAGCTCATGAGGCTGCCCAGGACAGCATCCCTGCTACAAGGGCCATGTGATCTTCTCCTTTCCCCTTCATAACTGCAGACTTTTGCTATCCCAGAAAACAGCTCGTGAGACATCCATGACTATAAGGGTAGTCTATAGGTCTGGGGCTGGTTCCCAAACTGCTGCACAGAACTTAAGGGACAAAACCTCAAGCCAGATTTAAAAATCCCTTAAGACACAAGGAATACTGATGGTAGCTTTATTCCTACTCCTTTACTCTCATTCTCCATCCCCCTGATATTCCTTCAGTTGATATTGATCCATTTAAGATGTATAAAGCAAATAACTGTATTTAACAGCCCTAGTTGTGAGCAATCAAAGAGCTCTTAGAAAATCTCAGAATGTGAATCTACAATGTTTACCCTCAGGCAGGAATTCCATTAATAATTTAAGATGTCTGTGTGCAATTGAACAGTAATGGTAATTTTCAGCTACAAGGGATCAATCTAACAGTGTATTCCAGATGTCTGTATGTTGTGGAAACAGTTCTTCTCCAGGTAAATGTCATTTTTATATACAGTGAGCTCTGAAAAATTACAGCCATTTTTCTCTATGGTTCATTTACAAAGCTTTATTGAATCCCAGGAAAAGCCCTTACAGTGTGACCCTCAGCTTGCACACATATCATTGCCTGCACAGCCAGCAGAGCTGCTGCTGCCTTGCCATCTAAGTCCAATACTTCTTAAGTGTCCAGAGCCTCGGAAGTGGATCACTGAATCATAGAATATCCTGAGCTGGAAGGGACCCACAAGGATCATCAAGTCTAAATCCTGCCCTTACGCAGGACAGCATGAAGAATCACAGCACGTGCCTGAGAGCATTAAATGGGGAGCACTGGCTTCAGCCTGCCTTCCTGAGGAGCAGCACTAAGTCCACCCAGAGCTGGATCAGCTGCTGCCTCAACCCAGGGCACAATCACACACTGGACACGTAAGGTCAAATGATGCAGTTACAGACAATGTGATGTTTCTGCAAGAAAACATCTTTCAGCAGGATGCCTAGCTATCAATGTGGTTCACAGTGGGATCCAAGGTGACAAATCCATGGTGTGTCCACCTGCAGGGTCAGCAGCTCCATGCCAGCCTGGTATGGGCTCCTCCCTCATGGGGAGGACTGGTTGCATAGGTATGGAAAAGGCTCCATCAAGACCAGGGCATAAACCTTGGCAAAAAGTATTTTCAGGGAGAGCTGAGAAATCAAGTAAGAAATTTATCAGTGCAAATAAATTCCACATGAAAGCAAGAGCTGTAAGAACATCCAGCTCAGGCATCTCCTGGTCTGGAGGCTCCTAAAATCCCTGCTGACATGGTTTCCCACAGGTGGGCAGTGCAACCGTTCAGGTACTGTAAATAAAATGCCATAACACCCACTCTGGAAAGTGTACACCATTGTGTACACTAAGCCTTGGTCCAAGGTCTCTGCAGGCTGCCTCCAGCTGGAGGATGGTGCCCAGGCCTGCCTCTATCCTCCTTCAGAAGATGCCAGATGCTTCCCATGCTGGTTGTCCCTAATGAAGGCCTTGGAGCTATGGAAATTCTACCAGCTGTGGTTAGCACTGTAACAACAAAAACCACCCTGATAGTCAAGGCTAATGGTGGGGGAGGGTGAAAATAATCAGTTTTTACTGGACTTTTCTGAATTCAGCCTCTCTCAACAAGGATGATTATAGCTAATTAGGCAGAACATGGTAACAACACTGACATTTGGATGTGTGGTGTCTCGATGGAAGAGGAAATTAAATAGGATGTGATCAGAGAGCTGCAGACAAAGAAAATGAAGCCAGTCCAAATGAATAGCTTTTCGTCAGAGAATGGATGAATAGATTAGTCAATTTATTTTGTTGTACCTAGAACATTAATAAGCATAGTATTGTAATTTGCAATTCAAGGAAGCATCTGTCACACAGTCCTTGAGGGTATTGTTTCCTTCCTGGCCTGAGCAGACACACACATTCACACAGACCCTCCTCACCAGGTGTCCCAAGCAGATGTAGCTGTTAAGTACCCAGCACTGTCATGCTGAAAGGATGCCAGGGTTCAGCAAACTGAGGAGCAAAATAAGGATTAGAGAATCATTAAGGTCGGAAAAATCACTTGAGATGTAGTCCACCAAGGAGGTGCAAGGTGGACCAGATGACTGGGTCCAGTGAAGGCACTGGCAGCTTTGGCACAACTCAGCGACACTTGGTAATATTTCTGGATGTATTTTGATATAGAACAAGAACTTTAAATGTGAGCAGAGACTTGTGGTGCTTTGGGTGCTAGCAGGTGTGATCCCAGCTCTGAGACATACAGCTCTGGTCTGACCATCCTTCAAAACTACATCCCCAAACTTGTGGCAACTCTTGAAAATGTAGATCTCCAGGCAAAGGTTGTTTACATTACTCTACCATATAAGAACTGGGAAGCATATATACTTTGAACTGACTATTTCCTTGCCTGCTGCTGGCAGTGCCCCCGGTGTGGTCAGAGACAAGAAGTGACCTGAGGTGGAAGCAGGAATCAGGCTCTGACATCCTGCTCAGCACAAGCAGACAGCAGGATTGCTCCTTGTGGTCACTGTTTGTGGTCATGATCCAACACCAAACACCTGTCCACGTGCTGCCAAGGCAGAAAGCAAGCAACTGAAAGATTCTCACTGATTGAAGGTAATGTCAAGGGAAATCTCTCAGGTTATGAATTCTGCACAGCACAAGTCAGGAAATTTCATCCAGAAATTTCTGCTTCACGCTCTCCCCATACCAAAATGGCATCACACTTTCAAGCTGGGCACCTGGCTCTGAATGCCAGTTTTGGGCAATGATTTTCTCTCTCCTGTGAGCTAAAAGAACAAAATCACAAACAAGCATATGAGAAAATTATTGCATAATAACCTCTCCATAACCTGGTGGGGAGGAACTGTGTGCAAAAGAGATTTTGCAGTAAGATATAACAGTTACCAATAAAAGCTTCAGGCCGTGTCACTGAAGCTGTATATTATTCATGCAATTTACAGAATCTATTTTAATTTAGCCACTTTCCCCACAATATGAATGAGGCAAATAAAAGGCTTCACAGGAGCAGAAACAACAACAAAGCTACAGAGGTGTCCGAGTTGGGACTGGCAGCTCGGGGGTAGGTAGGTACCATTCCATGGATGGGAAAAGGAGTGGGATTGCCTGAGCAGCATGGCTCAGGTCAGGTCAGTGTCTGGTTTTTCATGGTGGAAATTTAGGTCTTGGATCACAACATGGATAACTGGAGAGGTGTTGACACCACTACTGGAAGTGAATCTGATGTAAGGCAGGTGAACACAAGCAGGTCTTTGCTCGAGTGGGTAACAGGACACAGAAGGAGAGACATGTTTAGGTATGAGTGTCTCAAGGTTTCTATCCTTATTGACTTCAATCTTTGCTTCTTTCCTTTTCTAAACAGTCATATTTTAACTGCTACCATCCCATTGCATTAATATTTTTAACATTTTAATGAGCAATTTCTGCTTACAGACACCAATTTATTTTCCTTGTTGGTCTGTTTAGCAAATTTCTTTTACTATCCCCATGGTATGATTAGCAAATCTGCACTTACCCATTGTGAACAAGACATTTCATGATGACAAAGGGATGATAAGGAGTAATTTAATGTGTCCAATCTCAGAAAAGCCCAGCAACATTAGCAAAAAATCAAGACCAGCAAATACAACAACATGAATTCTCACTTGTACTGAACCTTGTGAAAACAAAACTTCTACTTAAAATATAATGTAAAATATATTTGAAATTACAAGCGGCTTTGGTGAAAGATGTAGGAATTCATTTGATGGCAATTTGGTCAGAGAAGATGGAAAGGATGGAAAGGACAGGGTGATAAGGCACTGCATGTAGATAGCAGAGATGTGAGATATGAAATCAGTAGGAATTGTGCTTGTGCATGTGAATGACAGTTTAGTCCCAATTCCCAGTCTTCTACAGCAGCACCTGTTCTTTGGGTTCATTAATGTTCATCTTCACTCTTGATTCTTACAGTAGGATTCCAGTATACACAAGAGAGCTGGCTGGTCCTGCTTTGGGCTAAATAAACTCAAAAGTTGCAGAAACAGCTCTCTATTAGCATAAAGCAGATAAATTGCAGCAAACCAATAAACTGTGGTTTCACAGGCACACTACCACAAGAAAAACACCTCTTGCATGTTCTTTAGGGTTGGACATGACTCCATGACCCTCTGGAACACCCTGCCCCATGTCCTTCCAGGGCACACAAAGAGACAGAGACTTCTCCATTCCATCCTTGTCTCATTCCAACCCTCCACAAAGCTCAAAGCTGCTACTTTTGCAACAGGATTAAAAGTGCCCTTCTCTTGTTCTGTGACTGCCAGGCACTTGCACTTCTCTTCCGGCCTTCTCAAGAAAAATTGATACAGAAAATCCATCAACACCTTGCTGCTGCAGAGAACTGTTTCCCAAAACAGTCTCAAACATGACTGCGTGCCTAAACAAACTTGCTGTGTGAGACACTCTCCCCAGCTTCTCAGACACATTTTGGAACACAAAAGTGGACATACAACCCCAGTGCTTGGGTCTTGCATGCCCAGGTCCCAGAACATGAAGCCTTGTGTACTTAAGCAAGTGGCATCCCATAGATGTCTCTTGGAACTGATTCAGCTCCACTGGAAAAATTCAATTTCTTCCTGGAGCCTATAACACCACAGCAATTTGGGTAGTGCTGCTGTGCCCCCCACACACCTCCAGACATCAGAGTGGCAGCAAACACAGCCATTCCAGGCTGGGAGTTCACACCTTGCACAGAGGACAAGGTGGCAGAGGCATCAGCTCACAACCCACAATGTAGGCCGGTGTACAATTCTTGGCTCTTTTCTCTCACCTTTTCCTTGAAAAATTTTACCTTCCTTGCTGATAAATATGGTATCTTCACTGGAAATCTCATGTTTCCTGAGTTACAGGTTATATAGAAAGAAAATGGCAATAATGGAGACACCACTCCAACACCAGACAGGTTCCACGTTGCTCCAGTCATGTGGATGGCTAAGCTTAGGTAATCCCATTGCTGTGGAAGTTTGAGGAACTCAGGAATAGCATTCCCGCATGAAACTTCTTGCTACCACAGTGAGCATTTCAAAGAGCTCTGCTCACTTCCAGGTGCTGAAGTAGTAATGAAAATACAGCAGCCCAAAACAGTTGTCAAGTTTTAATTTATCATAAACAAGGTGTGGGAAGCTGTGAACTTGCCTGAGGCACAGCAAAACTAAAACACGAATAACTACATAAAAAATTACATAATCCAGGGATTCCCTTCTCCTTCATCCCAGTTACGGAAAAGATTTAGAAAAGCTGGAGATATATTTTCATCCATTTGTCTTTGACAGAAACCACCATGGAATATCCTTGTCCAAGAAAAAAAAAAACCACAAAGAAGACACTTTGCAGAGCTGTAAACTTGCGTCAGGATCATTTAAGCGTGGGCTAATAGGGTTACTCTGCTTGTTTGCTTTTTCCTTATGGTGCTGATCCCCACGGATGAAACAAGAAACTTGTCTCCAGTGCTTCAATGGGTTCTTATCTCTGAAACAAGAGTTGATGGGTGTTTCCCTGCGGGCTCCTGGAGAGCTGCACGAGTTCAGCCATCCTTGTTGAACTGCACCAGGCTCCTGCCCTCTGCCCACGCCAGCCCGCCCGGGTCCCTCTGGATGGCAGCATCGAGCCTGTGGATGGTACCATCACTCCAGCTCGGTGACACCGGCAGCCGTGCCACGGCAAAGGGCTCTTCATCACTTCCTCCAGGGTGATGGTGTCAAACAGGACAGACCTGCAGCACGCCACCCAGGACCAGCTCCCAGTGAGATGTTAATTGTGAGGTATTAAGGATTTTAGAAAAGTTAAGATTACAGTTCAGTAGATGCTGTGTTAGCTAAAAAGACCCAACAGAGGCCAGACCTAGATAAAATAGCCTAGATTTAGTAACTCATTGCTTGTCAATTTTATGGACAATAGCAAACTTCCCCATAGTAGGAAACAGACTGAAGGCAAAAAGCTGCAGGCTCTACCAAGGATTCGTTTGTCACGAATATCAGAAAAGGTAAAAAAGTCAGAGCGAAGAAGACTTAGTTTACTTCATCATTTTAATTGATTCCTCAATAAAAAGACCCCCAACTCATTTCAAGAAACAAACCATACATACTTAATAGCCTCCTTACCAAGTATCATACAAAGTGGAGAAGGGGAGGTGACAAAGGTATGAATATGTATTTGTGTTTTGTATATTCAACATTTTTGTACATAAAAGCTTTGTAATGACCTATGAAACTTTGCAGTGTGCATTAGGGAGATATCCCACACACTGCCCAGCCACAATAAACATACACTTTCTAACTCCAAACTGTTAGAGAGTCTTTGTCCGTTAATAGATAGACATTGATATTGGATCAATGTTCTTATTTCTTTAATTACCAGGAAGAAGGTTATGACCCACAACCTTGGTCCTCTGAGCCCAGTCAGCCAAAGAGCTGCTCACTCATCTAGATCCCCACCCATTCATACTACAAAGTCCAAATTTAGATGTATGAATATTATGAGAAACAACATTTAAAAGCCTTGCTAAAGCTTACACAAGCTGCACCTACATCATTAAAGCTGAAGTAAATGAGATCCAGTGCTCTCCCTACATTCACAGCTGTGGCCATTTTATCACAGAAGGCAAACAGGCTGGGCAGGTATGATTTTCCTGTGTAAAGCTGTGCTGAGGGCTCTCATTCTTCTTCATGTGCCCAGAAATGGACTCTCTGATTTTCCAAGAGACTGAAATGAAGTTGATTTGCCAAACATTGCCCAAATCTTACTTCTAGTTCTTTTGAAGACCATCAAACATAACAACCTTTTCCACATGCTGCTGCATACAAAAGGTCACCACACCTGGCATAATTTATGCCTTTAAATGCATAATTTATGCCTTAATAAAGTCCTTTCCCATCTTTTTTAAGGCCATCTTTTTGATCATCCCATTTTGCCTAAAATTGTTTTGGGGGAATAGAAGGGTGGAATGAGAAATACTCACGTCCCTTTGAAGGGAAATTATCCTTCAGACAGCTGGGAATTCCAGTCCTATAACAATCCTTTCTGCTCCTACTGCACAAACCCAACCCTGTCCCCTAAAACCTGTCCAAGTTCAGCAGTGCTAGATAAGGAGAAGTGTCTGTGTAGTTCCTGTCACCTCTTACTGCAAACATATACAGAAGTTGCCAATCCACAGTGTGCATCCACTACCACAGACTGTCCACCAGATGCAATTGACAGTTAAGGAGAAGGATAAGCTTACAAAAGTTCATTCAGTATGTTGCAGAAAATGAAACACATCCACTCATCTTGTCTACTACACCCTTCTGAAAAAAAAGAGTGAAAAAAAAAAGTGTGTGTCCTTTTCTGCCTACCAGGAGGATGTCTCCTAAGTGGCTTCCATAAGAATAGAGATCCCAGAAACAAAAATCTTTGCTGACCAGTGTTTTCAAGGTGCTAATGAAACAGCCTCCAGCAGCTGGTTGCTAGAGTAGAGAAGCCTTGCCTATATTTTCAATGGGGGAAATCTCTGCTGTCCAAAAAGACACAGGTGCAGGTCCAGCAGAGAAAGAACCCACCTCCACTGATAGCATATCTGAGTCTGTGGCTCTAGTTCTTACTTCAAGCAAGAAATTGATCTAAAAAGCCCTATGTTAGAAAGAATGGGGTAATAAACCCCCCTAAAGTTAGATAAAACTGTTAATATAATATTTACATCAGTTTTATAAATATACACCTGGTCTTTCTGAGCTTTGGTACAAATCTTTTCAGCTTGTTCCCCAGAAGTTTCTTTGTTTCCATCTTTTATCATTAATAGCACTAGATGACAGATCTCTTCACTTAATATTTCCAGAAATATAAGCATCTGACATTTGCCTCAGTCACCTATGGAAAATATGAACAGTTTATTCATGGAAGTTAATATTTGTGCTTTTTTGAGAACCTTGCTTAGCTATGGCTTGACAGTGAGTTTTCAAATACAATGTTGTCTGTTTCTGCTCTGTCAGACACAAGAAAACAACTCTTGGCCTCTGATTTGAACAATGAAGGTTCTTTGGCTTCCCTTGAAATCTCCATGGACATGAGTGCTACCTTCTGGTCAGTGGTGCCCTCCATAAAATAACAGCTATGGATGGCAGGACACCCTGGAAACTTCTAACAGTTCTGTGTTCTGTCATACAGCACGACACATTTCTGGCTTTGCAGAATGTCACTACTGCCCCGACACATAACAGCCTCCTGTCCTCTCATCAAAGCTTGTAGGAGTGTCACATAATTTGTGTTTATCTTTTTTTTGGAAATTTGATGCATTATTTCCCTTGAGACCATTTAGATAGAATTCTTTAAATCTACTATAGCCCAGGGAGGATTACTTTTGAAAGCAAAGTCCCACTGTTTACCTCAGTATTGTAGCTTTACTTCCACTCTTTATAAGTCTCTCCCTTTTGTAAAAGTTCCTTTGTGCTGATTCTAAGGGCTCAGCATAAAGGAGCTCTCACCACACCTTCTACATTCCCAGAAATAAAACGAACATTAGTGTGGATAACAAAGATGGAGAACAGTACTAGTAATTTTAATTTAAAAATACTACTTTTGTCTTCTTGAAGCTGTCTCCAATCCAAGCAGAATAGGGTCAGCAGACAAAAAAAACTGAGACAAAACATAAAATAAAGAAAATCCTGATAAAGCATGGAAATGAAAAATCAGGGCAGCCCAAAAAATCATATTACTCTTCTGCAGTGACACTATGTCAAAACTATGATCATGATCAAAGTTTTAAGGTAACTCTGACCATAGATTAGACATGATTAAAGTTTAAGTCGTGTTACATTTATTTCCTTCTACTTCCAGTGTCCTCCAGGGACACCTGCAAATGGAAGCATTCAAACTCAGGGGACTTTCCTGAAAGAATTACCCTTAATCTTTTAGTTGTTGAATAAAATCACTGTGTGGAACATGAATCTAACAATTCATCTTTTACAGATAGGGCTCTCACTAAATTGTCTGTTCCCAAAGTCATAAGACTGAAGAAGCTATTATGAGAGCATTTTATTTCAGATGCAACCACACAAATCTCAAGGAGAGAGGCTGGCAGAAAGAAAAGTCCCCAGATATATATCTTTTAATTAACATTGCAAAACATTCCTTTCTGTATGCAGGTGAACAATTTACGCACAATTCACTTGTATTTCTAATCCTTATCACTAAATACTTTTTCTTCCAAGTTTGATTTATTTTGAAAAAAAAATCGAACTAGCAAAGTGTATTGTACAATGAGGGAATTCAGGATGTATACCACTGAGGGTATTTAAATTGCATGAATTCCTCCACAAAATGAGTGTATAAAGGTGACTCTATCTATCCTACCCAAGTTTTACATTATTCACTTAATGGATCCAAGTTTATTTTAAGGTTTCTGGGGTTTTTTGGGTTTGAGGGTTTTTATCCATAATGCTGAGCTATGAGCCTGGCATACGTTAACCTTTTAGGGCCCCATTTGTCAGAAAGCCAAATGCAAGAGACAAATCCATATTCTTTGCATCAGGATCCTTTCCCCAGAACAAGAAGCACAAGCAGGAGTTCAGGTCCAGCTCAGCCAATGTCAGTGTTGGACAACTGCTGTACCACCATCGTGAAGTCACCTACTGCCTGCATCCTCTGCAGAGCCCACAGAGGGTGTTCCAGCCCTCAGTCTCAGCCAACTTGACAGTCTCAGAAAGCAGCTGACTTATTAAATTATGGAAAATAAAACCAACAACTTAAAGCACCTCAAAAATTAATGTTACCATCTATAGGGCTACATGGAGGAATTGCCTTGCAATATATTTTGAGAGGGACAGACTCATTATACAGGCACATGGTGCTTACAGCACAGTCACATATAAACTCAAATTACTGCCATTTCAGACACATCTTTTGTTCCCTACATCACTAGTTTCCTAAAATTTGGATGGAGGTTAGATTTTCACCCCAACAAATGAAAAGAATTTTGACTTCTGCAAAGTGTCCATCCATCTAGGTGGGATAAATTTTATACTGTTACTGCAGCATCTGTAGTAGTCATCTACTATGACTACACGTAGAGTATGGAAGGTCATTAAAAATGGTTACCCTGAACTACCAAGGTATTGGAGAGGACAGCAGAGCCAGCAGACCTTCTCAAGGATGTGTAAGGGGCTGACCCTGGCTGGATGCCAGGTGCTCACCAAGCCACTCTACCAAGGCCCCTTTCTCAGCTGAACAGGGGAGAGAAAATAAGATGAAAAACAACTCATAGATTGAGAGAAGGCAGTTTACTAAAACCAAATAAAAAGCTGCATACACACAAGCAAATGCAAGAACCCCAAAGATTTAATTCTCTACTTCCCATCAGCAAGAGATATCTGGCCACTTCTTGGGAAGCAGGGCTTCAGGACATGTAGCAGTTGCTCTGGAAGGCAAATGTTGTAAATAACAAATGCTCCCGACTTCCTCCTCCTTTCCTCAGTTTTTGTATCTGAGTAGACATCATATGGTATGGAATATATCTTTGGTTAATTCAGGTCAGCTGCCTAGTTGTGCCCCCTCCCAAGACCTTGCCCACTCTCAGCCTACTGATGTGGGGGCAGAATGCTGGAGAGACAGCGCTGAGGCTGTGCCAGCTCTGCTCAGCAGCAGCCAAAACTCTGGAGTGTTATCAGCTCCTTTCTAGCTCCCAATGCAATGGGGAAAACAAACTCCATCTCAGCCAGATCAAACACAATCTCCGCCCCTTATTCCATACCATTAGTGTCATACTCAGATCCCACAAAATTTAATCTTCTAACTATTCCACTGCATTTATTTCTCATTACTGAAATCCCTTTTCACCAGCACTTACACCTCAAACTACATCCTTAAACCATCGTTATACCAAACATACAGATCCATACATTTTCGTTAACTATTATCCCCAGTCCTTTCACAGACAGATATAATTTCCCCATTCCATGGGCTTCCTCTGCCCCTGCAGATGGTCAGAAACAGTCCATGACTTGGGTTCTGTTCCATCAGGACAGGAGAATCAGCACACTGGATCACTGGGCACTGACACCAGCCTGGCTCGGGTTGTCTCCACGCTCGCCTTGCTCCCCGCAGAATTCACTCTTCACCAGTTCATGCCACTCCTGCTACTTTACTTCCTGCAACATAAAACTCACACCACAGGTTATTTTTGCCCCAAGGTCAAATCTCCTCCAGGCACACATCAGGTCTCCCCATCCTTCTGCATTACCCACCAAGTACACCCAGGTCCCTGGGCAAAGACAATCCCACGAATGGGTTTGCCTTTTCCCATGGGAGGAAAAATCTGCACTGACTCCCCCAGGTGTAGTACAGGGACCTTATCTCCTCCCACAGCTTGGGCAGGACCAGGGCGGTTAGCAGATCCCCTAGTTAACCAGCCAAGTGGCTTCTGATAAATTTGCATCCATGACCCATTGCCCAACAACTCTCAATGTAGTTTTCAGCAGTCCATTATTCCTCCCAATCTTTCCAGAGGCTTGGGGGTGATAAGGGATGTGATATAACCATGAAAGATCATAGAGCTCTGTTTCCAGCTCCTGGGGCAGTCGATTCCAGCTGTGTTTGACACTCTCCACATTGGAATTCCAACATGTCTGATTCAGCAGCACTCAGGGGTGCTGTGACTTCATTAAGGCCACAATAGCCTATGCTAACCTCCATCCTCCATCAGACTTTTGCAATGGTCATACAGGACTGTCACAAGGTGAATGAATCTTGCTGATGACTCCTTGGGTCTCCAGTTGATGAATCAGCTCATGGATGGGAGCCAGGGAATCTCAGTTGGTGCGATACTGCTGCCAATGTCTTGGTAGGAATTGGCACCTGCTGTTCTTCACCTTGCAGCAATCCTACGAGGAAGGGATGTTCTAAGAGGCCAGTCAGGGTGGATAACTGCTTGATCTTCTCTGTATTCACAGAAGCTACACCAAAAAGCCATTGGGACCCCTTTAGGTCCTTGAAGTATCCTCTCCTGAGACAGTGAATTCCAAGGATACAAGGGACCTCTGGACCAGTTACAATGGGGCACCTTTCCCACTTGTCCCCTGTTAAGCTCCCTTCGGCCTCCAATATAGATAAAACAGATGATTCTTGGCATCCCCTTGTAAGTCCAGAGATCCAGATGGGATCTGAGCCCCTGTCCCCCAATGGCACCAGCATACACAATGCACCAATATCTACCAAAGCCTTATATACTCTGTGGGTCTGACGTGCCAAGCTATCAAATCCAATACATCCAGTCATCCCTTTCCTCCTCCTGGCGGAAGGGAGGGACCCTCTACTCTTTTTCCTGGTTAGAGAATTCACTGTCTAACCCTCACAGTGCCAGACCAGAAGTCCCCTCACCAGGATCAAGAGAGGAAATGTCAGTTCTTCCATGTCTGGGAGGTCGCTGATTGCTGTCTTGTGTCTGCACAAACTACACTGACAGCTTTGTTGGAAGGCCCCTTCTTCTCTCTTCTCTCACAGCTCTCTTCTTTCTCAGCTCTCTTCTCTCTCAGTTCACGGACACGGGCTTCCAGCTTAAAGGTGGGTTCACCATCCCATTTCCTCATGTCTTCCCCCTGATCACACAGAAAGAACCACAGTGCACCACGTGTCATGTGTCTGTGGCTTGCTTTCCCTCTGATCAGGGCAGGAGAAGACTGATTTCTTGGACTACTCTTGACAGCTGAGGTGCTAGTCTGTAGGGATGAGGAGGCACAAAGAGTTTCTTCTAAGTTTTGGAGCCAAAAAGATGCTCTCTCTACAGTTGGTGTCTCCATTTCTGGGTAATACAGTGCTGACAAACTGTTAACATATGATGCAGGGGCACTTTGAATTACCTTCCTCCACATAGCCATGGTGCAAGGGACGTCCTCTGGATCTTTAGAGATGCTATCATTTTTCAGATCACTATAGATGACTTCCAGCACTGCTAATTCTCTCAGGTACTGGATACCTTCATCTGCAGTGGTCCACTTTCCTGGGGAGCTCACAAGATCTTTCTTAAATGGATGTCTTGCCTTTACACTGGAGAGGAGTCGTGTCCAGAGACTGCAAATTGCTGTCTCTTTTCCAATTCCTCTTTCAATTCCCCGATCTCTAGCAAGGGATCCCAGCTGCTGGGCTTCCCCACCTTCCAGTAGGTGACCATCAGCCCCACAATCCCAGCATCGAAGCAGCCAGGCAGAAATCCGCTCACCTGGCCGGCGGCTGTAATCTTTCTGCAAGTCTTGAAGTTCTGATGATGTGAGAGATTGGGTAATTTCTGTTTCCTGTTTGAATTTTTTCACTCCTTTCTTTGATTTATTTGTTGAAGGACTAGTTTCTTGATCAGACCCTTCCTTTCCTGATTCTTTTTCTTTTCCTTTTTCTCTTTCTTTTTCCTTTTCGTCTCTTTCTTCTTTTTCCTTTACTTCTTCCTCTTCTTTTTTGTCTTTTTCTTTTTCCTTTTCTTCTCTTTCTTCTTTTTCTTTTTCTTCTTCCTCTTCTTTTTTGTCTTTTTTTTTTTCCTTTTCTTCTCCTTCTCCTTCTTCTTTTTCTTCTTCCACTTCTTTTTTGTCTTCTTCCTTTTCTCTTTTTTCTTCCTTTCCTTTTTCTTCTTCCACTTCTTTTTTGTCTTCTTCCTTTTCTCTTTTTTCTTCCTTTCCTTTTTCTTCTTCCACTTCTTTTTTGTCTTCTTCCTTTTCTCTTTTTTCTTCCTTTCCTTTTTCTTCTTTCATTTCTTCTTCGTCTTCTTCCTTTTCTTTTTTTTCTTCCTTTCCTTTTTCTTCTTCCACTTCTTTTTTTTCTTCTTCCTTTTCTTTTTTTTCTTCCTTTTCTGTTTCTTCTCTTTCTTCCTTTTCTTCTTTTTCTTCTTCCTCTTCTTTTTCTTCTTCCTCTTCTTTTTCTTCTTCCTCTTCTTTTTCTTCTTCCTCTTCTTTTTCTTCTTCCTCTTCTTTTTCTTCTTCTTCTTCTCCCTCCCTTTCTAATTGACAATAAGGATTTGTAGCTTTCCTTGTGCACCTTTCCTTTTCCATTACAGGGACAGTTACAGTAGTTGCTGTGGTCTGGGTTCCTCTCTCAACCATCACATCTTCAAACACAGTTTGTGTCCCTGCCTCAGTGACAGTCCCCTCAGAGCACTGAACAGTGGCTCTGTAGGCACAGGCCAGGCCCCAGCACAGGGTGAGAAGCTGCTGCTTTTCATTGGGTTGGGCAAGGCACTCCTCTATCAGCTGATGGGTCAGTTTGTCAGGCTTGGTTACCTGCTCAGGTGTAAACTCCCAGGCAATGGGAGGTGATAACCGCCCTAGGAACCTGCCCAAATCCTTCCACGCTCCCTGCCACCCAGGAACTGACTGCTTCAGGGAATGTTTTGATATCACCTCACTCGAATTTTGTTTTCTCATACGCCACCATGGTATCAGATTCCACAAACCCCATGATATGCTCACAGCACTAATTAAACAGATCACGTAAGGATGAGAAAGGACTGCAGGAGCCTGCATAATAAAAGAATCCACATCAATTCTGAGTAGGAAGAGAGAGATGTATTCCCTCATTGTCTCCACAAGATAGCTCCCCCAGCACAGCAAGGCCATCAATGCCAGGGAAAAGCACAGAGCTATTGTTTGTATTAACATGTTCCCAAACTCAGCAAAATAAAGAGATAAGCAGTGCAGCTGACAAACTGCGTTCTGCACAGGAGCTTGCTACTGGATAACTAATACCACTGTAGCATGCAATATATAGAAATAGGTGTTGTTGTACCCCACATCAGGCACCAAAAAGGACTGTGGTGGGTTGGCTCAGGCTGGATGCCAGGTGCAAACCAAGCTGCTCTATCACTTCCCCTTCCCAGCTGGGCAGGGGACAAAAAAATAAGACAGAAAACAACTCATAGATTGAGATAAGGCAGATCAGCAAAGCAAAAGTGAAAAGTTGCATATGCACAAGCAAAGGAAAAAAAACACAAGATTTTATTCTCTACTTCCCATCAGCAAGTGATGTCCGGCCACTTCCTGGGAACCAGGGCTTCAGGACACGCAGCAGTTGCTCTGGGAGGCAAATGTTGTAAAATACCAAATGCTCCCCACTTCCTCCTCCTTTTCCTAGCTTTTATATCCAAGCAGACGTCATATGGTATGGAATATTCCTTTGGTCAGTTTGGGTCAGCTGCCTAGTTGTGTCTCCTCCCAAGACCTTGCCCACTCTCAGCCTACTGATGTGGGGGCAGAATGCTGGAGAGACAGCGCTGAGGCTGTGCCAGCTCTGCTCAGCAGCAGCCAAAACTCTGGAGTGTTATCAGCTCCTTTCTAGCTCCCAGTGCAAAGCACAGCACTGTGAGTGCTGAGCTTCACCTCACCCAGACCCAGTGCGGGCTCTTAAGCCACAGAGTTAACCTGCAGTTCTCAAGTAACAGCTGGAAATTTAAATACAGGTACCTGTTTTTAAAAAAAGTTTGGCATCACCCACCTTTCTTCTCCTTCCACCATTGGCAAAAAAGTGGACCAAAGGAATAATTTAACCTGGGAATCCTGGCTGCAAATGGGGAATGCCACCAGACCGCCCTCACAAATGTCCTGGCCACTAATGCAGCTTTTCTGCTGTAAGACAGGACCGAGATTCCTTTGATTTTTTTTTTTAACTACCAACAAAAATCAATGGTTACTGGGAAAAGTAATCTTGGAAATGTAATCCTAAACTCAGGAGAAAAGCTTCATACTGTTTAGCACTTCTTTTACACACTGCATTTGCTCTGCTGCTCTTCCTTACTGTATCATTCCTCCTGCTTGTTATATTTGGGACTTCAGTAACAGCTGGGAAGGTAGGAAACAGCATGGATCATTATTAGCTTGATTATTTTTTGACATTACATTACATTACGCTTCTGATACTCACACTACTTTTGCTCACACTACTTTTCATACTCAGAAATTATTAGCACTTTTGAGCAATTCCTGCACAAAGGTGGCGAGGTTTTATGTACACATAGCAAATAGGTCATGAGAATGATGATAAATCTAAAACATCAGAATTCACTACGAAGATGTTGTTTTGAAGCATTTCTCTTACAAAATTTTTATTATTTTTTTGAAACAGCTGACATTGTTTTTATCTCTTTCATTGTTATTACAACTTAAAAGATTAACTTAAAATACCCTATGAAAATTAAAACAGTGGAGCAGTCCAATTTGATTGTATTTATTCTGCACGCTCCAAGAAATAAGGATACAGGTTATCACCAAATGTGCTTAATTAGTAAGAAACCTATTTAAACCTAATGATACGCATGGCCAAAGCTGCTGCTGCTCAATGGAGACAGCAGTTCTGCTTAATTGGGATGCTTTCAGACGGTGTAATTGTTGAAACTGATGCTCTGCTGGTTCAGGCTTGCAGTGGTGCTCTCGCTCTCTCCCCAGCTTGCTGGGAACATTTTGCAACTGGAGCTGACATAGCACCCAAAGGGCTCCCTGACTGATGCCTTTTACTTCCCAACTCGTGCCTCCAGCACCAGTTCCGCACTGCCAGCTGCCCCACTGCACAACAAATCTGCTGCCGAGGACAGGGATGGCTCAGGGGCAAGGTCTGCTGTCAGCTCCCTTGACTTGAGTGTTGAACCGGTGCTTTCCCGTAGCTGGAAGGACTTTATCATCAGCTCAAGGGTTCAGCAGCACAAGTCAGACATACCTGACCACACAGAAGAGCAGCAATTACAGCTGCCTGAATGATTTCAGTGAGAAGTTTAAGAAGTTTGTGACTCCTGCTGCTGTGACTTCCTCCTCAGCAAACACCTGATGATTGTTATACTTTGCATTAATGCTACAACACCTGAGAGCTGTTTACCAACCCGTAGGAAATGGAGAGATGAAGCCTTAGCTCAGCTCCTAGAAGAGCCTCCCTCTCACTCAAAGCTTTTGTTGGCAGCCTCAGCGGGAAAGGGTCAGCAAGAGAGTCACATGTTTTCTCAAACGTCCGCAGTGATATCCCCAAAATCACTCTGCTGGGCAAAACACGGAAGCTTGCAAAGTAGCTGATCTGTCATGCAGAAATAACAAAAATTGGCTCGAAAGATGGAAGTTTCTGGTGGCCATTAAATTCACTGCGAATAACTAAGACAGCATTTTAGACAAAGTACCAAAGCCAGGACAAAGTTTGCAGTCCGCAGCACTTGGCAGTGTGTCAGTATAACACAAGATGGCTCCACTTCCATCAACAAAGAGCTCAGTGCCACTGCAGAGTCCCTTGCATCCTGCTAATCGTGCCCATCGACTGAAACCAGACCTGTCAGCCTGTCCCGTGCCAGTCCACTCAGCCCTCAGGGCCAAGGAGCAGAACAGTGTTGCAGCCTGCAACAGGGTGAGTTAGGAAGGTAACACGAGCCTGGGAAAAAAGAGTGGAAAAGGACATAACTCCAAGCTGCTTTAGAAATCAGCTGCTGTCTTCAGCAAAAGACTGCAAAATGGGAGACCACAGCCAGCCTTCAACAGCTGGAAGTATTTAAGGGCAGTATAAATATGGCTCTACTGATCCATCTATAGCTGAATATTCTTACTGTCCTCTTTTGCATTTTTGTTGTTTCCTTCTGGCTTTTCACATTCAAAATATCCTGCAGAATCAATGCAGACATTTTGTGAAAGAGGCTTGGTTTGAAACCTTGTCTGCTAGCTCCTATATAAAGTTTCACTGGGGTTTTACCAGTACAGTCCTGTTGCTAAGTATTGATGTTCTCAGCATAGGCTGGTGGGAGAAAAGACCAGAAACATCAGCATCAGCCACAACAACAGCAGGTGGAGGGAGAGAGGAGCAGGGAAGACCAGTAAATGTGTAGGGAGAACAGAAAACAGAAAGGCTTTAGAGAAAAGATGAAAGGAGAAGGAAGGGTAAGAGAATAGAAAAATTACACACCAACCCTGAACCACCTCAGCAGCAGGAGACTGATTCAGAGCAGGCACTTGTCCTGGCTGCAGGTGGCTCAGTGTAATGTCTGTAGGGACTGGAAACACAAATGCAGATGCACACACTTAGCGCACCTTTTTAGAAGTAAAATAGGGTTACTGGTCACTGTGAGCATGTCTGTC
This sequence comes from Thryothorus ludovicianus, assembly GCA_013397245.1. Taxonomy (NCBI): domain Eukaryota; kingdom Metazoa; phylum Chordata; class Aves; order Passeriformes; family Certhiidae; genus Thryothorus; species Thryothorus ludovicianus. The sequence continues at coordinate 969,165 of VZTB01012666.1, forward strand.
TGGCAGGGGAGTACCCATGCAAGGTGATGCAGAGCATTTTGGGGCCTGTCAGTACATCTTTAGAAACTGAACCCCTTCAGCTGCCTTATGTTCAGCTAGATCCAAAACCTTACTTCCTACAGGAAGATCTTCTGGAACACATGGGGAGAAAAGTGCTATTTCGGTGGTATGGTCTCACTGTTCAGGAAACAAAACACCACCATTATACACAGAGAAGGTTGTGTTCTAAAAAATCAACAACCCCAAGCTCCCATCTTTTTTTGTGAGTCCTTTGCCTGACCCACTGGATTCCACAACCTCCACTTCGATGGCCTTCCTACTGCTGGTCCTGATCCCTTCTCACCTGGATGCAGGCCCGCAGGGTGATGGGGAGGTGAAATGTGCTCAGCCAGCATGTCAGCTCCTCCAGCCATGCCAGTGAAGGAAAGAGCCTGACCACGCTTCACCATCCACCCAAGGGACAGAGCTCTGCATACCTGCACAGCTCCTGGGTCACACTTTGGTGTGGGGTGACCATGAGGAACAAAGGACCTGCCCTGGAACAGCTACAGTAATACTTCAAAAATGCTGAAGCATGGATGCAAAAGATCCCAGTAACAAGCATGGAGTCATTTATACCCACAGTGAAAAAGCATTAAAACAACTGAACAAGACTAGCTCTGTGCTATTGATTTTCAGATAAATGCCTGGGTCTGGGAGTGACTGCAAGCACAAAATGAGAAGATCTGGATGGAAAGTTAAATGCTATTTTGGCGTTCCTATGACCTAGCTGGCCATATGCTCTATGAAAATTCATTATCAGAACTGTAATTTGGTTTCCACTACAACAGTTTCAGGCTTCCCAGCAGCAGCTTGCTGGAGCTGCTGAGGTTAAAGACAAATTTCTTGTTTTTTTGAGCTTAAACAAGATTGCTAAAGAAGCAAACTGTCAAAGTCATTGCATTTATTTCTTAATATCACATCTGTACAATTTTCATACATACAGCAGGAAATGCACATTGGTTACACAATGGCATTTGGCTGCATTTCCAAGTATAATACAGTAAGTGCAACTCCACTTAAAATGTACATTTATACAACTTAAACAAATTAAGGATTGCTACACCACTATCTGTGACAGTATAAAGCTTCATTTATGTTATGTCTCATTACTAAACCACTTCCTGGTTAAATATAAAACATATTCAATCATTTTAAAATGGCCTTTGTGGTACCTGGCCAGCATATAAAATATTTGTTGTTTAAAATTTAACCATTAACTTTTTGTTTTAAAAAATAATCCTCTAAGCCTATTTAAACATTTGCTATTGAACTGTTATACTGACACTTTGTAGCAGGAACCAAATTTTACCCTCCTTTTGTTTGCTCTTGCTTATCACCAAAAGAAGTTACATTTGCAATGTACTGCAGCTTTATTCAGGTATAGTCAGGTGGTTAAACTATTTAACAATTTTGCTCAAAAGGTAAATAACATTTTTCATTAAAGAAAACAAAATTACATTTCAGAGATATTTGCTAAAATTTTAATGGGTACAGTGCTACCAGCACTAAAAATAAAGAAGAAATGAAAATAAAAGAAATAAAGCAAATGATTAATTTATCTTTTATGAAACACCCGAATATTCTTATAATTTTACTTTTGGAATACATTGGTCCACAGACCACATTCTTGTTACAGCTTACCAAACGAAAACCAAAATTTCTTATTGCCGTCCCTGTAACAGGAATGGTTGTTTTAAACCTCCTTTAAAAATATACATTTTACAATCCTTTCACCTCAACAAAGGTGACACTGACAATAAATACACTGGTTTGGTGGGTTTTTTCCTTCACTATGAAAAGTCTGCAAACTACCTGTTGTATGCCCTTTCTTTTTTAGATTTCTCCAACGCCTTGTCCATAGTTTTCTCGTTTTCTCCTCTACATTTGGGGCAGTACCATTTGCCCTTTGGTTTATGGTTGAGTCCCACACAAGAAAAGTGAAACCATTCAATGGGGCACTCATCATTATCACATCCTATCATTTCTCCATAGGAGACTTGGTTGCACAAGCAGTATGTTGGCTCGTTAGGGTCAATAGGAAGGTCAGGGGGAGAAGCTTCCCGCTCTGCTTTAGCCTTGGATCGTTTCTTCTTCTTGGATGTTTTTGCTTTCTTCTCCTTTGGTGTTCCTGAGGTGATGTCATCATGATCATGATTATTTGAGGCATTTTCTCGATTCTCATTATTCCTTTGCCTCCTTGATCTCTTGTTGTTGGGCTTTTCAGCCTGTGCGATTGTCTCATTCTTCGACTTATCCTGGCTGGCTTTCCCACTGTTTCCAGTGGTGTCATTAGTCTCTTGACAAGTCTCAAACAGTTCCACGTGGCTGTCCACTTGCCTTGTTCTGTTCTCAACGAGCTCCACCATCTGACTGACGATTTGGATCTTCTCATCCCCCAGTTCCTGACTTCGAATCAAGGCTCTCTGTATGCAGTGCAGCATTCTTCTCTTCTGCACAGCATCTGTCTCCCGTTTAAATTTTTCATAGTAATCATCCAGATCCTTCAGAATCTCTGCAAAGAAGAAATAAAAACCATAAACATTTTTGACAGGGAGAATGGCAAAACAAAACCTCCCAGTTTTCCTTCCATACATCAACAGCTTCTTGTAACATGCAGCATTGATCAAAGGCAGATTCCCTGAAACTCCCATCTGACAAGTGGCTCATGGCTCCACTGGACTACTTTTGTTATAGTTGGTCCCACAGGAATGGAATGCAAATGCTGATTTAGAAGAAAAAAGTGACTAAATATATTTTTATGTATGTTGATAATACTTCCCTTTAAACTTTTCACTAATTAAAAAAACTAACTAAATCAATACACATACCATCAAAAGTTCCAAGGTCAACTACAAAATTACAGGGGAATTAATGTTGTTATATATTCTGTATAACAACATTAACATTTTCAGTGAATGACAGAGTGGGAGAAAAAGAATGGGACAGAAAGCAAGCATAAAACAGTGTAGAAGGATGCTACTGGATTATTTGACAGGAGATGCAGAGCACCAAATACATGGTCTGGACCCAAAGTTATTCCATCCAATACCCTTGAGCCATTTCTGCTGAAAATTTGAGGCCATGTAAATCCCTGGATTGCAGAACTAGGATTACAATACCCAGGATGTTTAGATTATCTCCTACCTATACTTCCTGTAAAATATATGTTGCTGCTTTTTAAAACACAAAAATATTATCTTTATTAAATATTTACTGCAGAGCAAGAGGTAAAGAGAGACAACATTAAAGATGATAGGCAACAATGGGAGCAGCTAAAGCTTCTGCTTTAAAATATGTTACATACAAAATTGCACCTCAAGGATTGTTCTAACAGTTTATAAAAAACAACAATGCACAAAGTATCTAAAGTTTCAATAATAGTTCTAAAAATGTATTTTTAAGATTAAAGTTGTTTTTGAGTTTCATTATGATACATGAATCAACTACAGCATACGGGACACTCAGCACACCATATTAAATCCTCAAAAACACATGGTATGTTTTTCCTGCATCTCCCTTCTTCTCTGAATTTTCCCTCTCTCACAGGTTAGAACAGTCTGTCTAAGACAAGCAAAATATACTGAAATATAAAATTTGACCTTAATTCATCTAACAGAAACCAGGATCTTTCATACATGCCAAAGGTATTACTAAAACTTTTTAAAACTTATATTTATTCATTTACTTATTTATTTATTTATTAATAGGAGAATGTGACACATATGCAGACCAAGAGCAACCCTATGGTTTAGATTTTGTCTTTCCTGGGCAGAGCTTTTAAACATGCATGATTTCCAGTGAAGATGTGGAAATAATATGCAAGCTTTAGTTTAGATTTTAAAGCTGCAGCTTGTGCTTCACACATTGGTTAAGCACGACCCGTAAGCTGGTTTTGCAATAAAACCTATCTGACCGAGTCAGTATTCTGATGTTATTAACCATTTTAAGAAACTGGTATTGTTTTCTTTTTTACCTACAAAAAAATCCCAAAACAAAACAAAATTAAAAATACCAAAAAGAAATCCAAACCCAAGAACCTTCCACCAAAAGAACCTTCAAACACAGAGCAGATTCCACATTCAGGAGGGCTGAAGGAACAGTTTTCAGTGGCAGAAATGCCGAAGTTTTACACTTTAAGTTTTGGCACTTGACTGATGCCATCAGTTTAACCCATCTGAATCTGGTGGGTGGGCATCTTCCATGAAGAACAGTCTGTCTCAACAGCACACAACAGCACGGACTGAAGTTCGGCGCTGGGGAAAGCTCGGCTCTGGCGCTGGGGAAAGCTCGGCTCTGGCGCTGGGGAAAGCTCGGCTCCGGCGCTGGGGAAAGCTCGGCTCCGGCGCTGGGGAAAGCTCGGCTCCGGCGCTGGGGAAAGCTCGGCTCCGGCGCTGTGCGCTGCCCTTCCCGGGGGCAGCAGCTCCCGGCCCGGCGCGGCTGCCGGCAGGAGCCCCGGCTGCAGGCACGGGCGCGTTTGGCATGTGAGACACAGAGCGGCAGCTGCCGCAAAGCCGGGGATGCTCGGCACGGGAGCCGGCAGAACCATCGGGGCTGGCTGCGGCCGCCCGCCTCGGAAGCCTCAGTCCGCGGCGATTCCGGGAAGCCGCAGCGGGAGCGGAGAGCTGCGCCCAGAGCGATCGGCGAACGCGCTGCCGGCACCGCGAACGCCGCCCNCCCCGGCCGGCACGCCGAGCGCCCCCCAGCCGGGGGAACCATGCCGCCAGAGCTTTACTCACGGCGCCGCTCCGCAGCCTCGCGGGGGCTGAGACGCCGCGGAACGACGGCGAGCGGGACACGGGCGAGGGCCCGGCCCCCTCCCCGCCCCTCTGCGGCGCCCGGGGCCGCCCCG
>VZTB01012666.1:984829-1067689 GCA_013397245.1 Thryothorus ludovicianus
CTTTTGCGAGAACAGACTGCAGGAGCTGGGCCTGTTTAGTCTACAGAAGAGAAGAGTGAAAGGGGGTGTCATCAATACATACAAATATCTCAAAGATGGGTGCCAAGAGGAAGGTGCTAGGCTCTTGGCATTTCCCAGTGACACGATGAGAAGCAGTAGTCTTAAACTAAAACACAAGAAGTTTCACCGCACCACGAGGAAGAATTTCTTTACACTGAGAGTGGCAGAGCACTGAACAGGCTGCTCAGGGGGCTCGTGGAGACTCCTTCTCTGGAGACATTCAAAACCCACCTGGGCACATTCCTGTGTCTCCTGCTGTAGATAACCCTGCCTTGACAGGGATTTGGACTGGGTGATCTTCCAGCCCTAACAATTCTGTGATTCTGTTTTCCTCCCCTCTCCACAGGTACAGCTGTGGGCCGACGGTGTATGACCACGCACACCTTGGGCACGCCTGGTGAGTCGTGGATTGCAGCGTGGGGCATCCAGGCAGATAAACAGTGCTGGACATCCCCAGGCTGCAGTTTATGTCTGGGTGACAGAGCTCTGACTGGTGACGTGAGAGCCTCCTGTGCTGTGCAAAGAGCAAAAGTCTGTTTGTTATGTATTTTTTCCTCTTGGGATGGTAGTCCATAAAGGGGCTGTTGGTTCTGCTGCCTGGCTGCAGCAGAGTTTGTATCTGTGTCTTAGGAAGAAGCTCTAGGAACGTGTCCAAACGTTTGTTTGGGTAGGGTGAGTTGTTTCAAATCGTATCAGCATAATGTGACCTCTCATGTGGAGGAGTTGTGATCCTGGGGCAGAGCCTCTCGGCTGTGTGAAAAGATAGTTTTCACCTCAGGTTTAGTTTGGACAGTGTTGGCACCAAGGAAAAGCCATGCAGAGTTGGCTGATAGAAAGGTACTTTCAAGGTTTACAGATGAACACATCAGATCTCAAATCTCTGAAAGTCCAGGTAGCCTAAAGGCCTTTTTGCATAGCAGCACTGCAGTGGCTTTCTATGTTTAAAAATAGAAAAACAATCTAGAACAGCACAGGTTTTTCTCTGTAGTCCATTAGGATTGCTAGAACAATAAGCTAGCTTTATTATAAGTAACTTTGAATAAGTGCTTTAAATACTCCAGAGGAGGTTGCTGCCACTTGTTTCAAAACAACACATCTAATGAGTAGACATGCAGGGTGTCTGCTGTTCCTGTGAAACTGAGGGGAGTGGCAGCAGCTCAAGCTGCTCTTTAGGCTCTGTCTCTGCATTCTTAAAAAGCAAACTATGTTGGACTCTTTGGAAGAGCAGGGGTTTGTCAGATAATTGCCATCTCTATGAAGATTAGTTATTGTGTGTTTCAGTAACGGAATAATTCCCTTTCAATGTAAGGGATTTCACAGCTTCTCATCCTGTCTCAACTTCATGCAGAAACTTGTGTTAAATTTTGCTCATGTTGAACTGAGCCATCACAGTGACTGCATAGCTGCTGCTTTGTTTTGTAAAAAGGAAGACTTAAAATACCAGTTATGTAAAAGTACTGTTGTCAGTGCTAATGTTAATGCTACTGTACTGTTGTGTATGTGTGGTGATGTCTTTTTCCTCCTTGTTTTTGTCAAGTCTCAGCAGAAAACTGACCTAGCTTTTTACACCTAAACATCAAGAAAATGGTATCTTGGACTTTTTGTTTGTACTTAGTATCTTCAAGGGAACTTTTTTTGTTTGAAAGTCTTAGTAATTTGTGTATTTATATATTCAGCTGTTGTGATACAGGCTCCATTACAGTTTACCTTGAAATAATTGTGATTTAAAATCATCACTTGAAAGTTACTGTGTAAAAAGATGCTTATAAGTTTCTTGTCTTTATTCCTCAGTTGAGGTTCTCTCTTGTGGTAGGGCCTGTCTTCCCTGACATAGTGTAATAGGGAGGGGAATTGCTGATGGCCTTCTGTCCTAAGGGATATAGTTGATCTACACCACAATGTTTTATAGAGGTGAAGAGTTTCACCCTTTGGTCTTGCAGCTCTCTATGGCTTTTAAATGTTCGGTTTTTTCAGTGGTTCTTTTGCCCTCAGGGTTTTTTGATTAAAAGCAGGAATAGAAAGGCCTTGCTTACACTTGCCTGGTTTATTTACCCATCTTTTCTTATCCGTGTCTAAACTAGCAATTTCAAGCCCTCTTGTTGTGGAGGTTTGCCATACATCTGCATCACTTGGGTCTGACCTCTTCACTTGCTGATTTAAGAAAGAATGGTTAGTGCTGAATATTGCCTTTAATGTGTCATGCAGATACACCAGGTATAATTCTCTCTTTTAGCAGCTCTTTGAGCACCTTCACATGTTGTTGTTCCTGTTGTGTGACAAGGTGTGTGAAGACTTTTTGCTCTTTTCTCATCAGTGAAACCCTCCAGCATGGGAGGAGTTGGCTGTTCCTTTCCAGTATCTCTGGTCTTACACCTGTCCGTGTTGACATCCTGTTGCTCAGCTGATTTGTTCAGGATGGTGGAGCACTCTTGGTTCTATTTATTTTTTTTTTTTTTAAATGGTAAACTTTTTTCCCCCAGTAGCTAGGTCCAGCCATAGAGCAGCTGAAATGTGTGCTGCTGTTGGGGGCCAGGAGATGCACTAGGAAATAGCATAAAGTCAAATGGAGTGGTGGCTGTTCCTACTCTGCTGCTTTGTAAAAAAATACCATCATTTTGTTGTCCTCCTGCCACATGTTCTCTTCTCACTAGAATTTCCTTTTTTCCCCTCTGTCTTACATTTGCCTTGTGTCAAACACAACAAATGCAGTAGGTAATAAAGCAGAAATGGGTCATGGAAATGAGTTTGAGATCCTTGAGGAGAATTTGGAAATAATGGCATTATTTTTCTCCTGTTCTCTTTCCATTCCACAAGTTCTTATTTTTCTAAATAATTTAACATTTTCTACTATGTTGTGCTTCCAGTCTTAAAAACAGATGCTCTATCTGCCTCCATATGACATCCAACACCCATTCTATATAGAGAAAAAAAGTAAGACAGGCAAATAATGCAGTTTTTTTCCCCAATTCTGGGTCTTGATACTACTGGTTTGACCTGAAGCCCGGTTGGCATCCAGGTTCCTGGCTGGATGCTTTGAAGTAAGAGTAAAACCAAGCACAAGTGACTTCTCTTGTGCATAATCTACCACCCTCTGATCTTGACTGTCTGTTTTGGCTTTTTTTTTAATCAGTCCTGAAGTGGTAAAGACCCTGCTTTCTGAGGTATCAGGAAATCTGCTCCAGTTCTTGCAGAGTTTCTTCCATTAATTCAGTTGGAAGATGAGAGGAGAGGGAACAATGTGAAATTTGTGCCTGCTCTGGGAACAGTGACTGCAGGGCTGTTAAATCTAATATCAAGCTTTTGATGCTGGCGTTTTTCCTCTGAACAGGATTCAAAGACCAATTTAATATCCTTATGGAATTGTGTCACCACATTAGATGAACCTTATTCCCAGTGAGCTGCTATTCATTAAAAACTATCTCCCTGGCAGCAAGGCTTTCAAAAAGTCTTTTTCCAGTGTGGGCACAGTGCAAATAACAACAAAAAGTATTTTTCTTCATCAAGATATTATGCATCCATAAATCAGTACCTTAGTACTGCAAGGAAGGGTGCAAATCCATTTCTGGTAGTTGCTTACACTTCGTTCTGATGGCCATGGGAGTTGCAGTTTGTGTGGTGCTGAGGGTGAAATGGAAACCTGTAGGTCTGTGAACCTCCTTCTGGCTTTGGAGAAAACAGAGCCCAGAAGGGCTGAGGATTCTCATCATCCTGCAGGGCAGACCCAGAGGTTGTAGTCACCAGAAGTTTTAGTCACTTTCTAGTATCCCACCTGGTAATTTGGTTTAACTCAGTCAAAGTGTATTTTGAGAATTTCAAATGGAGAGTCTGAGCAGAAAGAGCTGCAACAGCCCTATACAGCTTGTGTATCCATCAGTCTATCAGCATTAAACACTCTGCTTTGTGACAAAAGCCCTGAGTAATTTAAAGAATAACTTTTATTCTCAAGTGTAAATAAAACAAAATAATGTTATAAAGCATCTACTCTTTGCTATCAGGAAAGATCTGTGGTGGTGTGTGAATGAAATACTTCATTAGTGGCTGGTATTTGTTGTTACTCAACCCTAAGAAGAGTTAATTTGAATCCTGCTTTATTTCTTCCTGTTCTGCTGCATGACTTTTGAAAATCTGTTAGGATATACTAAGCCCAAGGGATGTATTTCAAGAACATCTGATCTCTGTGTCTTGTTTTGTCTCCTTGGCTTTGAAAGAATCTCCTGGCTCATGTAGCTTGTGATGCCCTTTCAATAAAGAGATGCAACAAAAGAAAACACTCAGAAAATTTGATGTAATGTGTCACTAATGCCAGAAGAGGGTAGGCCAGTTCAAGAGAAATTTGCTTGACTTTTGTGCAAGTAGCAACTGGTTTTGGAAAAACACCTTATGCACTGAAGATCTTTTTGCAAGTGTTGGGGTGATTAGATTGTCCCTGTGGCTGTTGGTTATTTTTGTTTAAGTTTATTCTTACTACTGCATGTTCAAAAGTTTGTTTTTCTTTCTCTTCTAGCTCCTATGTTAGGTTTGATATAATCCGAAGGATAATGACAAGGTTTTTTGGAATTGAAGTTATCATGGTGATGGGAATCACAGACATAGATGACAAGATAATAAAAAGAGCCAATGAGGTAGGTGTTTGCTGCAGTCTTTGACTAACATTTTGGTACTTTCTAAGCTACTTATATGGGAAAATTAACCTGGGTTTGGGCTCTTTTGTCAAGTTATGTTTGTTTTAATTAGTAGGTAATACATCTTGAGATTTCTGGTCCTCTAGTGTGTCTGTAATAGGTCTGGAGTGAGGAGGGCTGAGTGTTGAGAGCTGTGTGGGGGTAAATGGGTACAGAGCAGTGTGATGGGGAGAGGCAGAGAGGGGGCTACCTTCCAGCACCCAGCTGGGGTTCTGCCCTCTCCCACTGCCTGAGAGGCTGGCAGAGAACAAAAGCCCTGTGTGAATCCTCAGCACAGTGAAATTATCCCAGAATTTAACAGCAGAAGGGTTCTGTGTGAGGGGGTTTTGGAGGAGGGTTGTGATCAGGAAAGGCAGGATGTACAGCACTGCCACGGGAGGCTGAGGGCAGTTCCTGGAAGGTGCCGAGCACCATCTAGCTGCAATGTCAGCACCTTGGAAAGCCTTATCAGGCCTGCCTGAGTTAGTCACCTAGAGGAGAGTTAAAACATTGTGTGTAGGGGTAAGTCTTGATAAGACTGGGGCTGTAAATGGTTCTCTGCTGAATTTTAATCTGACTTTTTTTACCAGATGAGCTTGGTGAATGATTATTGCAGATCTTTTTTTGTTGTTATTTTAAAAACACTCTCTGAACCCTGAAGCACTAAGAGTGTATTCTGTGTTTTATTCTGCATTTTGAGTCGTTGTTTAATTTGATTTAGAATCTATATAACTTGTGTCTTTGGGATCATAAGTGGATGTGTTGGATTGAATTGCAGTTGCAAGCTTTAAGATAGTTTCCTGGAGACTGAGAATTTGACAGCTGTTCCTTTTACTTATCTTTAAGTAAACAGTTGCTTTTGCAGTTAAATATAGGCCCCTGCATTCAAATGACTACTAGCACACCACTCATGTAGAGATATGTCTGTTCCCTTAGTCCATTTACTTGCAGTTTTGTAAGACAGTAAACAAATTTAGAACAAACAACCCCCCTCCAAAATTCAGACATTTTAAATCTATGTTTGCATTTTAAAATTCTTCCTTATTGTCAGAACATCGTAGAGATTTTATGTCTGAGGAGGGAGAAGTGACATGTTCTTGAAAGATGTGTTGCTTTACTACATTCTTTGGTTCTATGAAGTCATCTTTTCTTGGGCTTTTTTTTTTTTGTGACTTTTTGAAATGTTTGCTCAACCATTTTGTTTGGATGGCCAAGGACTCTGCCTCGGTAGCCTGCTTTTGTTGTTGGAACCTGTGCACCTGAAGCATTACAGTGGTAGAATCAACATGCCTGAGCTTTTTCTTCATCCCCTGGTGGGGTTCATCTGGGGGAAACCTGAAACTTGGGTACTAGTTTATGATAAATGTCCTGCATGCCCTCAGTGATCCTTTGAGAGAGAGCTAAGTCTTCTTGTGTGTTGAACATCCATCTGCATAGGAGGAAATTCCCCATCTTCTTTCTGTAGTCACATTTGTTTCTCTCTTGATCAAAGAAGCATCTGAATTGTCTAGGGAGATGAATGCAGTCAATGGTCTGGAGCATGAAGCATGTTTTTGTTTTTTGGTGCTGAACATGGCCTCATTTCATTGCTGCATGAACATCTGGACTGTGTGTTTACTAGAACTCCTGCTTTGTCCAGGAGTTCGTAAAAACAGTGATACCTGCCTGCTCTCAAAATCAGAACCCATAAAGATACTCCAGTAATGAATTGGAAGTGATGAAGTGGCATTTATGTTGTTAATGATTCAGTTACCTGCAGGATGGAGAGGCTGACAGTATGTTATCTTCTCCCCAGTAGCTATTTTCAGAGAAGATGTAAAAGCATGCATTTGGAACACTTTGATACCATGCAGTTGCTTGCTAGGGCGATTTTTGCTGTCATGCATCTTTCAATCCATGGCCTCTTCTGAATATTTGAGAACAAGTACCTTACCATGTGCAAATACCTTTCCTTTTGGGTTGCATTTTCTCATCCCCTCTGCAAGAGGAACCTGTTCATGTCCCATGAATGTGAAATGTAGAGAAGGGGATTGAGAAACACCAGACTTGGCAAAGCATGGAACTGACTTTTACTATTGAGATCTATGAGTATCCATGATCTGCTGAAATAGCTTATTTTTCTTAATCACTGAAAATTAATATCTTGTCTCATCCTGAAAGTGTCTGATCTGTCTTTCTGACATGTGGGTGGTATTGGTGTTTCCTGTCAGTAAATTGACTGGTTTTCATGTCCTGTATATGGTACTATGTTGTGTCATTGGAAATAAAAGACCCTTTCAAGAGAAAAATAATAAGAGAGAGAAGGAGTTTATTATTTTAGTCCTTGGTTGCTTTATTTTAAAAGAGATATAGCAATATTTTGGAAATTGAGACTCATAAATGAAGTACTACTTCTAAGTTGTTTATAACTTACATCTCCCTGTCAATGTTAGATTAATAAGCCTTTCTGACTCTTTACCTTGGGGGCTCTCTAAGTCTTCCAATTAGCTATTAGCTGTCTGAGAAAAGATTGTCATATTTTATATCATTACTCTGATTTATGATTTGCTAATCTGCTTCTCTTTTTTTTCAGATGAATATGTCGCCAATAGCTCTTGCTCGTAGTTATGAAGAAGACTTTAAACAAGATATGGCTGCCTTAAAGGTACAAATACTCAAGATTCTAAATTGAAGAGTATTTCCAAGCAATTATTTTGGTAAAGAATCTGGTTTTGAGAGTTCGATGTGAGAAAATAAATTTGTTGCTTGGAAACTGAGTGCTGATTTACTTTTTCATTCTTCTGGAATGATGTTGCACTCCTTCTGAGTAAGGAAATGTGGGGAGAAGCAATCCTGAGCTTTGGAATGAACAAATTAAATTTCTTTAGGAAGAATTTTTTTCCATATTCAGTAGATCCTTGTTTCACAGATATTGTATATTTACTATAATGCAGAAATAGCCTGATTGAAAGCATAGGAAACACAAAATCTTCTTTCTATGATTTCTGGTGACTTTGCTTTTTGTCTCCCTTTCAGAAGCAGAGAGTGAGTCACTGGGAAAAATCAGGGGGTTTTTTGCCACCCTTCAAATATTTTTTTCTGTATGTGTATTATCTTAAATACTCCTTATGAATTTTTTTATAATACTTGCAACTTTTTTTAAGGTAAAATTGAGGAGAATGTTCTTTTTAGTTTTTTGTCTTAGAGAAGGAACTCATCAGCAGTGTGTTAATGAGATGTTACTCTTTCTTTAAGGTCCTTCCTCCTACGGTATATATGAGGGTGACTGACAATATTCCTCAAATAATTTCCTTTATAAAAACAATAATTTCCAATGGACAAGCTTATGCAACCTCACAAGGTAAGACTTTGAGCAAGGTAATTCCTTGTTCAGCATATGTATAGGAAGTCACTCTTAGTAACCCTGTTTTGGAGTCAGATGAGATACCCTGTGCCAGGCTTTCCTTCTGTTGCTTAACAGGGTGTGAGTGAATTGTTTGTGATGACATGAGTGGGCAGAACAACTATTACTCAATTTCTAAGTTAAATGTTGCTCATTACTTAATATAATTGTTTACTGTAATAATCTGCTGTCTAAACTCTTTGGGGAAATCCTGGCCTGGTTTCTACAAGAAAGCTGGGGCAACCTCTGAAGAGGAGCTGTGTATTTCCTACGTGCTGTAAAAGATGGGTCTGCAGTGCAAAATATGTGGATTTCTATTTTAGCAGAGCTGGTGGTTGTAGAAGAACTCAAGTGCGTTGTAACTGGACTAGGTGTATCTTGAGCTGCAGTAGGGGAGGGGATTGCTGATTATGCATGGGCAAGGAAGAACCTGGGAGATCTCCAGAATTCTGAGTTATGCTGTGAGCAGAATGAGTGTGTGCACAGAGGTTACTGAAAAGCTGGGTAACATGGAAACATCTGCTACTACTTGTGCACTATTTCTGAATTTCTAAATTAGAATTTCAAATGGGAGTAGAAGAGCACTTTATTTTACTTTCAGGGAAATGTTATCAATGTGCTCTATCTTTGCTATGCAACTAAACATTTCTTTTATATTAGGCAATGTTTATTTTGATGTTAAATCCTGGGGAAAAAGATACGGAGTGTTAACTGCTATTAACCCTGATGCTGAAGATGAAACAGGTAAGTTTGTGGCACCAGCTTGTTTGTGTTAATGCATTGTTTGAATGCATTTTGCATCTACGTGCATACTTTCAATCAACAGTCTGAAACAGTTGTGTATAGCTAACTTTCTGGTCAATTAAGATTACGATGCTTTCGTAGTTATTTGTTGAGGCATTCACTGTTGCCAGTGCAGGGGGAAACTTGGTTTTTCTCCTTCCTTTCATCCTTCCCTCTACATCTTTGTTCTGGTACCTTAGAACAATTAGGATTCTTAAGCAATTTTAATTAAATACTTGGCAATGCCACATAGAAACTTCACAGTGTGGTGGTGGTGTTGCTGTTGCACTAGCCAGCAGTGAGGTACCTAAGGGCAAACACCAGGAAACCTCACCTGTGTTCTTGTTGGAACAGTTGCTCTGAAGTTAACTGGATGAATTGCTTCCTTCATTACTTGTCACTGGGCTGAGCAGCCTCTTTGTGTGAGGGTCAGCAATCTCTTCATAGACTGTGCTAGGGCAGGCCTGTACCCTGGGCTGTGGGGATTTTGCTGCAGTTCCTGCTTTGCAGGATTGCTGAACCTCTGTAGTTTCTGTAAGGATCTGATCAGGTCTCTGCATCAGAGATTTTGATGCAGGTCTCCTGCATCCTTTTGCAAACTAAAGTTCAGTATTTCATTAGTAAAAAAAAATCTGTAATTACTGAAAATGCCTTGGAGGCTCAGGGGCAGCCAGAGTTTCTCACAGTTCTGCTCTGAAGTTGTTTCAGCATTACAGCTTACAGAGGGAATGTGTCTTGTCAACAGTTGTTTAGAGGTAATTACTGACTGCAGAGAGCCAGCAGCCTCCTGGGCTGCACAGGGAAGAGCATTGCCAGCAGGTCAGTGGAGGTGATCCTGCTCTGAAGATTCAGCACTGGTGAGACATGCCTGCAGTGCAGGTCTGGTGCTGGGCTCCTCAGAACAGCAGTGGCATGGACAGAGTGGAGAAAGGCCAGCAAAGGGCCACAAATATGATGGAAGTACTGGAGCATCTTTCATATGAAGAAAAGCAGAGCTTGGTCCACTCAGCCTGGAGAAGAGAAGGCTCAGGGGTATCCTACCCATGTGTACTCATACTGATGGAGTAGAGCAGATGGACCCAGGCTTTTCTCAGTGGTGCTTGGTGATGAGACAAGAGGCACTGATCACAACTTGAAGCATGGGAAATTCCATTTAAAGCTAAGAAAAATCCTTTTTACCTTGAGGGTGGTTGACATAAACCGTGTTGCTCACAGAGGCTGTGGAGTCTCCATCCTTGGAGACTGAACTGAACACTATCCTGGGCAGGCTGCTGTAGCTGTGCCTGCTCTGAGCAGGAGGATGGATTAGACTGTCCCCAGATGTGCCTCCCAGCCTCAGCTGTGACTGATTATGTGTTTTACCCTGCTTCCCTTCTAGTCACAACTGTGTTCTTATTTCTTAAGATTTGGACACTTGTTTTGCTTACAACTGAGAAGTTGAAGAGTGCTCTTTTGTAGCAGTACACTCAAAAAAGAGCAGAAGAAGATTGGAGTCAGCAGACACTGGTCAGTCAGAACTTGGCGATCTAGTGAAAGAGTCCAGGTGAAGATTGAGTGGATAAAACTAGGGTTATATTTCTGTATCTTTAATTCTTAGGAATTTTGAGTTGTATGATTCCAAATGTGAGGTCATGTATTTGTCAGAAAGAAAAGTCCAGAGTCCAGCACCCTGTTCTATGGCTCCTGCCAGGGGTGTTGTGTATTTGACTGGAGGTTAGGAGTCAGCAGAGATGAACAGTCCTGCAGTATTGTGACAAAAAGGACTGCATCCTTGGCAATGTAGTGAAGGAGGGAACAAATACAGCTGGGAGGAGACCTTTGTAGAGAACTCATTGGTGAAAATGGTACTGAAAAATTGCTACTGTCCAGGAATAGTTTTGATTCTTACCTCTGTATGCTTGTTTTATAGAATTTAAAACACTAAGTACTTGTGTCCCAGAGAAAAAAATGTGGGGTTTTTGTTTGTTTGTATGTTTTGGTTTGATTTTATTACCTTTTCTGCTGTATTGCAGTCACTTAGTCTTGTGAAATGTAGCTGATATGTAACTAAATGAATGAAAAATCAGGCAAAGCAGGGAAGGATAAAAGGACTGATAGCATGGGATGTGTAAAGGAATCTTGAATCCATCTTTGTAGCTTGTCAAAATCTATTTCAATATTCCAATATTTCAATTTTCCCCTGTGTGAGGGGGAAGAGAGGGAAGTTGTAGCGAAAAGAAGTTGATTGAAGGGGATTAAAATCAGAGTAGTTCACTAAACACACATTTCCTCTTGCTTTCATTTGGTCATTTTTTTTCTTTGAGACATATCCCATTAACAAATCACTTACTCTTGCCAGTTGACTCTGATAAACGACATGGTAAAGATTTTGCCCTGTGGAAGGCTGCCAAGCCTCAAGAGTTATCTTGGAATTCTCCCTGGGGAAAAGGACGACCTGGATGGCACATTGAATGTTCCACAATATCAAGGTCAGATTTCTTGGATTTTGATAAATCTAATGCTATTTTTTTTTTTCAATCACAGTACAGTGGTAGCAGCAGTATTGAAGGTGTTTTCTGGTCAGTAGATAGCACTGGTTTTAATGTGACCATTTTATGCAGCTTGGGATGTCACCTGTGGCCCAGATGAACTGCTTCACCTTACTGTCACAGCTGTCTCTATGTTTTGGCACCTTCTCTTTAGTCAGACTTGGTGCTTAAAATATGGCACACAGGATCACACAGTTGATAAGCAGTCTTTTAACGTGAATTGAGTAACCAAAGGTTTGGTGACAGTTATGGCACCTCTTTCATTCCCTTCCACTTCCAGCAGTCTCCATCAGATCTACTTCAGGATGTAGGTGTCAGAAGGGCAGGGTGTGGGATTCCATCTTGATCTATGAGATCTTGCTGTCCTTATCTTAACAGCAGCTGTGGATGTTCATGCTAATAATCTAAATGTTATTCTGCTTTCTTGCTGAGTAGGGTTTTGCTTGCAGTTGGTTTGATGTAATTTGCTCTTAATTTAAAGTTTTATTTTCACCACAGGAGAAAAAGTCTTCTCTCCTGGAAGATTGATAGTGTACTTAGTTTTGCATTAGTCTCAGATCTTTTTTTGGAAACTAATAACAAATAATTTAGATCTGACCTGTTTAGCTTAAATTTTCAGCTAAAGCTGAAAAGAGGTGGAACCAGCTGCTTTAGGTTTCTCTTTCATATGCTTTGCTTGAGCACCTGGGATTGTTAGTCATTTCTATCTGCTTGTGAAAACTGTGTTTATAAGGGTGATTTTCTGTCTGTAAATAGTTTCAGCATAGTGAGGCAGCTCTTAAAGCAATCAAAGTGCACAAAATCATGCTGTGTTTGATGTACAACCTCTGACAGAAGTGCCCAGATAAGAAATGCCAGTTACAACATGGCCTGTCTGCTAATGCAGTGCTGTTTATAGTCTGTATTTCTTTCTGTAAAAATGTATTTTACTGAGGCTCCTGCCCTATATGTAAAAGCTGACCCATGGAAAGCGTAAGTGTAGTAATCTTGGACTGTGAAAAATGGAGAACTTTGGTAAGTGACCTAAAGCCATTTGCTGTCCCAGTCAGCTGTTGAAGGCCCCTTTTTAAACAATACTTACTTAGCTGTCTGTTTTGCCAAGTATCTCAAAAGACCTCTCAAAGTTAGGTGAATTAATTTTGAGAAGTCTGTGAATGAAGAGTCTCTGGTCTCTAAAGCAGCCCTGGAGGAGGGAATTCCCTGCTTTGACCCCCTCAGGCCTGATCTTTTCCCTGGTGGTGAGGTGGGTGGTTCCTCCTGTCCCTGTGCATTTGGCAGATCCAGCTGTCACCTCTCTCCAGCACTTATGGTTTTGTTGGAGGAAACAGCAGGTGCCTCCTCAGTTGGTGGCACAAGGGAAGGTGAGGGTCAGTCCCTGGAAGATTTGTGCTTTAGCTGATTTTGAAGAAGGCAAGGAGCAGAGAGGGATGAACCTGGGAGATGGTGACAGTCACTCTTCCCTCCTCTCTCCTCCTTGTCTTTTCTTCCTGTGCCCCAGCAGCTTCTGCAAAGCGATCATGTGGCACAGTGTTAGCGGCGTGTTTTGTCTCAAAAAGGGACCAAAGTATTAATGTTTAGTCAGCTGCCAGGAGCACCTTGTTAAGGTGGGAGGCATATGGGAGGCCTGTGTGTTTGTCTGTAGGCCTTGTAGCTTTCCTTGCTTGAGCACTCCTGGTTTCTGAGCAGTTAAGGTTGACTCACATCCCTATGAGGCTGTAAGTGTAATCTTTGTTTAACAGATAGGCAAAATAAAGTTGCTAACCTGCCCATCTTGACCTGACTGCACACACTATTGTCTGAATTCTTACAGAAGAGGTACAAGATAAGGAAGAGTAATACCAAATTTATAGAAGTTGTTAAGTTTGCACATAAAGGTACGTGTCTGATACTGAAACTGTAGCAGAATAAGGAAAGGAGACAATCCTGCTTGCTGTCCTTTAAACTAAGGTAGAAAAATAATTGCTTCTCCTAAGGAGAAGTAATTGTGAACAGATGTGAGTTCTGTTCATACAAGTAATGCTGCA
Organism: Thryothorus ludovicianus; assembly: GCA_013397245.1. Lineage (NCBI taxonomy): Eukaryota > Metazoa > Chordata > Aves > Passeriformes > Certhiidae > Thryothorus > Thryothorus ludovicianus. The sequence continues at coordinate 998,268 of VZTB01012666.1, forward strand.
CTTTTGGTATCCAAGATATGTGTAAAGTCTTGTTTAAAACTGCAGTTACTGAATTGTACATTTAAATTTATGTAGTTTCATCTTATTCTTATCTGCATTTCTTTTTACAAAAAGCTTTTGTGGTGTTCTACTTACGGATCAGGAAAATATTGTTACAGTGCAGTGTTTGGAAAGCAGCTGGACATCCATACCGGTGGAATAGATCTTGCATTTCCTCATCATGAGAATGAAATTGCACAGTGTGAGGTGTATCATCAGTGTGAGCAATGGGGGAATTACTTTTTGCATTCTGGTAAGTAAAATATTGATCACTTGAGAGGCCTGTACAAATACAATAGTTTGGGTTTTTTAAGTTTGGCATTTCATGGTATTGAAACATGTTACACTGCCTGGCATTATGTAGGGAGCTCCTTGCTCCCTGTGCATCAAAGTGCTTCATTCAGTGAAGTTTGTGCTGTGTAGTGCTTTGAGCTACATCACTGGTGGCTCTGGTGCTGTTCCCATTTATGGAAACCTTGACATTTGTTCTTCCCGTTGCAGTCGTGGTGTTTCTGCATTTACAGCTGAAGTCAGTAGAAAGTCAGATTCGAGTCCGCAGCCTCTCTTTTGCTAATTAGTATTTTGGGCAGGATGTCTCTGTGAACTCTTGGAGCTGCTTCTCTGAGTAGAAGAGTTTCCGAGTTAAGCCTGTGGTAAACTCTGGGAATTACATGAGCTTTCATTTTTATATGTTTGTACTGTATGGGATGAATATTGAATTCTAGTTCCAGTTCCCAGTGTAGATCTACTGTTGTAAATCAATAGCAATTGTCCAGAAGCAGGTGTATCCTCCAGGGTGTGGAATCCTCTGCACTTCCACTGAGATGCCCTGGTTACTGCCAAGTGGACCCTTCTGTTGACAAGCCAGTGAATCTGGCTTTTCAAACTTGGAACTGAAACTGTAGGGGAAATATTTTTTGATACCAGCTAAATAAAGAGGAGTCAATTAAAAAATAAAAATAGGAGAGAACTTAATTCCAAGGGTAATTTGTACACTGAGGTTCTCTAGAAGCTGACAGATTGCATTCATTAAGTCAAAAAGTCTTGCTGGAGGATGATGATGTGAATTATTTAGGGCAAATGAATCAGCTTCAGAAACAATTTATTCTGCTAACAGACTTCAGAATTTTAGCAGCTCAGAATTGGAGAGCAATCCCCATTAGAGGAAGAAAATCCCTGCACTGGGGATAAATCTTATAAGGAATTTATTTTTAGACTACTTGTACTCTGGGAAGAGGGCCAAACTGAAGTTATGAAAATCCTTGTATTTTGTATTCTTGAATGAAATCGTTCTAAGTACTGAAACTCTTGGAAGAGGAATATTAATTCAAATTCAGATGTTACTGGTACCTTTTTAGGAAAACACAATCCAGCTATTTTAAGCTTTGCAAAAAGTGCCTAAACACTGATTTACTTAACTTCACCTAGGCTCTTCCCCATTTCCCAGGAGAATTTTGGCTGTTGGTTTTACTTGAGTCACAAGGGCTGCAGGTGTCCAGCCATGTATGACAGCCTGAATATGCTTATTTAGTGTCCCAGGTTTTACAGTGCAGTGGTGACGGTGGCCTCACCTGCTAGCAGACAGGACAGACAGATTTTTTTAGCTTTGGATTTGGATAGCTGCTGTAGCTGGTTCTGCATCCATAGATGTTTTTATTCATTCCTACTCTCCTTAGAGTATGTTGTGCAAAATGCAATTTCAAGGTGGTCAGGGTAGGATTGGAGAGAGTCTTCTTGTAGAGAGTTCCTGCTGCTTAAATCATCAGAAATAGCTGAGAAGTGAAAGTGTGAGCTTTTCAGGTCCTGTTATCAGGCCTGGGCTTGCTGCTTTCATATGCCAGATGAGTGTAATGGGGTTTATAGCTACTTGTGGAAGCAAGAGGGTTTCATGCAAGACTGCAAAGCAGCTCTGTGCAGTGAGTAGCACAAAATGCAGACAGCTGCATGGGTTGCTGAGCAAGAAATGCCACTTCTGTCACCACTCATAAAAGCAGGAGCATGATCATACATTATCATTGTGTAGCACTCTGAGGCACTGCTAACACTGGCTGTCAATGTGAAAGAATGCAGGGCTGGTAGGGTATTACAGAGCAAGAGAAATTTATGCTTAAAAATCTGCCTCAGGGTATGATTAAGTGCTGGATGCTGTAGGTCACAAAAGTGCCTAAAATCCCGTGTTAGTTGTGGGTGGTTGGTAACTTGCAGAATTACTCTTTCATTAGGAGGAGCCTATTAAGGTTTTTAACAACATTTCCGAAATTATGCTGAGTAGTCTTTCAGTGGCAGCATGTTTGGCATCTCTCCAGTGCTGTGAATAATTGGTGTTTTCCATCAGTGGTGCTGCCATGGCTCACATGGATGAGACCTGAAAGCAGGCAATCTCAGGCTAGAGCTCTCCTGTCTTTCTTTGACAGAGCTTTCAGTCCTAAAGCCAAGCTCTACGTACTCTCTCAAATGCAGTTTTGTTACCTTTTTCCTGTGCTACAGCCCTGCAAAGCAGTGGTCCATGTGACTATTGAAAGTTCTAGCAGTGCCCAGAGATCACATTTTACAATAAACTAATTCAAATTAGGCATTGTAGCTGCATCCCTCCCGTGCCCTGCAAGTCTGGAGAAGTTTAGAATGTGTAGAAAATTCATTTTGCATTTAAGAATCTGTGAATCCGTGCTATAAAACTTTGGGGTAAAAAAAATATTATTAACAGCCACCAGCAAGTAATAAGTACAGAAGATTGAGTTTTAAGGATTTATTTAATGCAATATCACTGGAAAATATTTCTTAAAATAGTTTTGAGAAGTCAAGAGTAACAGGTAAGGTACTTGTCCTGTGAAGACTGAAACGATTTCCTTTCTTGTTTTTATCAGTTTATTGTCAATTCTGAGCAGGGAGAGTCATGGTGCTGGTGGGTTTTTTGTTGTTTTTTTTTTTACTATTTTAAATGTCCATATTTTAAAATTCACCCAGTGGAAGTTTAGAGGATGGAGAGGTGTGCAGGACTGTAGGCAAAGCTATTGAAAAATGTTACCCATTACATTGAAATGTTTGGGGTGTACCCATCATAGCATATGCTGCCTCCAATGTTAACAGTGTCTCAGTGCTCTCTTTCTCATTTGCTCCCTATTCAGAAGCACACGTGTTTATCCTGATTAATTAATTTTTTTTCTATAGGTCATTTGCATATTAAAGGAAGTCAAGAAAAAATGTCAAAGTCATTAAAAAACTACATAACAATTAAGGTAATTTCTTAATTTGAATTGAAGCAATTTTGTGGGTTTGTAATGTGTAAATATTGCAGCCCTCTTTTGAGAAAACTTTGGGGTGCGTGCTTGTGCTGCAGCGTTTCTATAGTATTGAGAAACAGTATAACATTATATCTGTTATTGTGGATCTGGATGTAGGATTCATCCTCAGATTCATGGTTTGCTTATAACGATGGATCTTGCTGAGCTGAGAGTGTTTGTAGGAGCAGAGTTTGTGCCCAGTACCAGAGTCCTGCACTGTAGATTTGTGGTTGGACTTGACAGCCTCAGGGATCTTTTCCAACCTGAATAATTCTATTCTGTAGTGATGGGTTCTCATTGGTCTATTCTTTGAAATAGTGAAACATGAAATAGTGAAATATGAAACTTTTTCATAGTGCTTTGAAAAAGCATGGGCTTCGAAAAGAATGGATGTTCTTCCTTCTCCTTCTTTAGGTGAAATGAGACATTTAGGTGAAATAGGAGTGGAAAAGTGTCAGTGTTTTGTCAGGAAGCTACTAGGTATCTTGAACAACACTATTGCAGCAGTGTCTCCCATTACCCTTTATTTTTATATGATGACCTTTGTGATGCACAGAAAGAACCTTTGCCTTTTGATACCCACAAGCCACATGATGATGTCATATTTCCCTGTGTCCCCAGGTCTTTGGTGTGGCCCAGAGCAGGGTTTCTCTGCCAGCTGTGTGTGACACAGCTGTGCTCAGTACTGGGGTGGCTCCTGTAATGGCTGATTGGATATAGGGTGCTTTCCTGCTGCTGGAATAGGGTGATTTCCTTCCTTTAGACAAAGCTTGGGAAGCTGCTTTGATGTATTTGTTCCCCTTTGCCCTCCTGGTAATATTAATTAAAATCCCTTTAAAAATAAGTTCAATGTGAGCTGAATTAATCTTAAGTCTACTGGTGCTGTCTGGGTACAGTTAAGCTCTGTTTCCCTGGAGCTCACAGTTTTCACAGAAATCTCACAAGTCTCAGCAGATGTTGTGGACAGGGTGGAGAAACAACCTCAAACGCAGTGCGTGGAGTTAAAAGCAGCATATAAAATTGTTCCCCTCCATGTCCCCCATGATGGCACAGCTTGTGTTGAGGAAACAAATACTTCAGGCCTGTCTCTCTTTCCTTGTAGGTCTCTGCTTTTCATGTCTGCCCTTACACATGGCTAACAAGTATTAATCCTTCCTGGGAAGTGATTTTCAGTCCAATGAAACAATTTTTTTCCTGTACAGCTGCCTTGCACCTTGGAAGTTAAGTCCTAGTGGAAGGTTTTATGCCTGTGCCAAAAGAGGGGAGGTCTGTCTAGGATCTTCCCTTGGTCCATTCAGTTGCCACCTGCATCTCAAGCTCTCACCTAGGCACAGCAGCCCTTCATCCTCTGCATCCAGCTGCCCTGTTTTCTCCCCCTTATACCCCACTCCAGTTTGGGTTTATTTTCCTTTTTTTAATAGCTATTAATTCAGACTCTGAAAATCAAAGAGATTGTGATGACATAGGGCCAAGCAACCTGCTTTCAAATACCTGTGATTTTTCCTTTGTTATCTGTGTTTAAGGAAATGCTGAGTTGTTTTTTCTAGTTTGGATGGTCCTTTCCCACATTTGAATTTATTTCCATACTGTACTTATATTGTTCTACCTCTGTGTATTAGTGTAAAGCTTCTGGGCATATTGGGTTCATTCATTTATATCCAGTTTATTTTAAAAACTCACAACAAACAAACGAACACCCACCAAAACAATCAGTATCACTGTTTCTTGATTGTGATTGCCTCAATTATTTCTATTTTCACTTGGGAGACAGCACATTGCTGATGCTTTCCCACTGTTCAGGCTGGTTTAGTCTTGTAGCAGAAGCCTTATTTCAAAATGTGAGATTTAAGCAAATGACACTCTCCATATTTTCTCACTTGTACTGGCTTCTTAGGATTTTTGATTTTTGAGGCACTTCAGTGATGCTCACCAGTTTGCAAATTAAAAATAAAAAAAAAGCAGAAGTGCAATAGTCACGGTTGATCTACTACAGTGTCCAGCCTTGCTGAGAGCAAGGTTGGAAGTGATTGAACGTTTTATTAGTGTACCTTCCAGACATTTAAATAGTTCATTATACTATTAATATAAATTAATTTTACTAGTAGTAATACTAATAGTTTACTATTTAGTGGAGTAAATTATTTGTAAAGCTAGATAAATATTAGAGTGGAGTTTATTAGGCTTCATAATTAACACAGAAAACTCTTTTTATATTACTAGGGTTTATCTTTATCCACTCCCTGTGTTTCTTCATATTCTAGTCCTGCAGAAAAAGTACACTTATTTTCTTTTTCAAGAAATATTTTTTTTTAAAGTTTGCAAAACTCATGAGCTTTCCTTTCTTAAGACTATCTTCCAGAAAAATAGTTTTATTTTAGTTTGATAATTTCATTTTGGGTTTTTTTTCAAAGGTCTTTATATACAGTGTATGTTTGATTGTACTTCCAAAGTAATTTTCACTGTCTTATATTTGACATTGTGTGTATATTTATATCTTGTATGTCTGTATGCACATCTATCTTATATGGAATTGAATTTTATTTAGTTTAAGTTTTAAAGCAGTGTTAGAGTTTAAATATTTTATGCCTGTCTTAAATTGCAGAGACGTGTTATTTGTCATGTTAGTTTGAAAAGCAAGGGGCTGGAAGAGCTCCTGAAGAAATTGCTATCGTGCTAAAGCTGTCTTTTTGTGCTTGGAGTTTAGGATTTCCTGAAGAAATGTTCGTCAGATCAGTTCAGAATGTTTTGCTTGCGTGGCAGATACAGCTCAGGTAAGGCAAAGCCCCTTCCTTCCCTGCTGGGCTGTGTGTGGCTTCCCAGCCCTTCCCAGCTGGAGCAGAGCGAGCTCCCCTGGGCGTCTGCAGCGTCCAGTGGTGGAAAGGTCTCACTGCTCTCTGGGGCTGCTCTTTGGCTAACATTTAGACAATTGTCTTTACTGAGCACTGTACCTTTCTTTTAAATACCTTCTTGAGCTGCAGTTCATGTGACTCTCACTTAATTGCACTTTTAATTAATGAATTACTTCTGTCTCTGATTTGCATCTGTTGTTGTTACTTGTATTACAGTCACGATCAGCTGTTTTTGGAGACATACCTAGATGGAGCTGTGGCTTATATTCCTGTAGGGTATGATGAGGGCTGGCTAATAATTTTTTATCTCCCTGCTGTGTTACCATTTTTGTCCTGTGGAGTTCCTGAATGTTCAGGCAGTGCTGTGGTGCAGTGCAGCTCACTTACAACAGCATGTGATAACCTAATGAACATCTTAGCCTGGCAGATCATGTCTCTGCTGGTGGGGAGAGGTATGGGAGATTTTGTCAGCTTCCCTGTCTACCCCATAGTGTTTCCAACAGGTAGATGCTACTTTGAGCTCTTTGGGAAGAGGTTTTCATATGTCTGAATTCTTACCAGTTTACTGGGGCCTGCCAAAAGCAGATGGTTCCTTAGCCCCTGCTGGGTCAGCTGGATTGCTGGCTGTCCTGGCATGGCAAGGGTGGAGCAGGCAGCAGCTGCTGTGGTGTTTCAGTGGGGCTCTGTCTGCCGTGGATGAAGCACCTGTAGCAGTGTGACTGTGGGAGGTGGCGTGGCCAAGGCTCTGGGGCATTGCTCATGCCTGTCAGCATGCAGTGTGCTGCCAGTCCTTATAGTCATGCAGCCACTGGACTGAGAAGTCTTTCTGCTTGTTAATACTGCTAGCTGCTTTGCAGGAGCCACCCATTTCATCTTCCTGGTGGATCCTCCCTCTCCTAGGACAATAGAAGGCATCAGGAATGGAATAGATCCCTGCAGTATTTTAAAGCATGGGATAGTAAAGAGAGAGGTGGTTAATAACTTTCTCTCCACTGTGATAGAAAGAGAGGGATGCATCTAATTGGAAGTTCAGGAAGGCTCCTGAGTTTTGCAAACTTAAAAAAAAATGTTTCTTGAAAAAGAAAATAAGTGTACTTTTTCTGCAGGACTAGAATATGAAGAAACACAGGGAGTGAACAAAGATAAATCCTAGTAATATAAAAAGAGTTTTCTGTGTTAATTATGAAGCCTGATAAACTCCACTCTAATACATCTGTCCTCTTGGTAAAACTGTCTGCTGTAAAGAGTCTGTCTGGGCAGCATTGGGTAATTCTATAAAGCAGTTGGATGAACCACAGGCAGGACCAGAGCTGAGATTTCTGTGGAAGCTGTGGGTGATGCTCAGTGCTGATGATATTAGGAATATGCTGGCAGCTGTAGTTTGGATGTACCTTATTGCAGAGATCAGGTATACAACAATGAAGCAATACTTCAGTGGCTATGAATGGCTCTGGTGTGATACTGGGGGAAGGAATTCATTCAAACTTAGGCCTGTCCTAGGTGGGCACAACTTCCACTGAAATCAGCTGAGCTCTCTTATGTGGGGTCCAAAAGCATTTCTACAGAAACTTGTACATTACTGTACAAATAAAAAGAAGCCTCTCTCTGATAGCAATTCCCAGTAAAAGTGGCAGTGAGCTTGTCTGGCACCTGCACTTTGCAGGGTGCAGACAAGGCAGGAGGAGCCTGCTGAACTCTTGCCAGCAGGAGTGGGCTCTGGAAGTTCCCGAAGTGGAATTGCCTGCAAAGGTAAGGTCTCCCTGAATGCAGTGGGGATGTCTGTGTGCATGGAAGCCTTGTTAGTGGTAGGGCTAATGTTTCTGCAGCTGGTGGAAGAGAAGCTCTCTAGGGTTCCTGTAGGCACAACTCATCATAAAATGGAGCTCAGCTGTGGATGCAAGGAATCATTTTCCTTGAAGTAAATCTTTCTTTCCAGCAGCCATAAGAGGCTTTGATATGTGTGAGTGTGATGAATCCCACACTAGACATGCCCTTATGAGTTTAAGCAATTTTTATTTTCTCTAAAAATAGCTTTCTCAAAGTGATATGGTCAGTTTAGCTTTGGTGTTGTGAGGGAATTGTTCAGGAGCTAGACCACAAATTTTAGGTTCATCTGGATTTTCACTGTTGGTGAAGCAGCCCTTTAAACAGTCAGTGGTGAGGGTTAGGCTTCTTTGGGGGTCTCCAAATACAGGTTGTGTCTACCTAAATTAGAATAGGCACAAAATTAGAGGTATATGTTGCCATCACTAGAACACTTAGAAGTATATTAAATCTTGATGCTTTGGCTTGATAACTTTCCAGAGAGATTCAATAATGGAAAAAAAATAATATTAAATAGTGATTGCTTCAGTAGACTTCCAAGTTCAACTTTTTGAATCAATTTAATATGTTCTCCAGTAGTTTATATTTTGTCATATGTAGTGATTGCTTTTATATTGATTTTATTTTGTGCATGAAGAATGGAGCTTTTAATTAAGCGTACAATTAATTGTAAGAAGCTTGCCATACAAATAGTAACAAACTTCTCCTTTATGTCCAGATACTGTTCCTATGTATGACAGACAACATTCTCTCTATCTTAATGCCTTAATTTCTTTTTTTCTTAGCAGTAGAATTTAGTGAGGAGAGCATGGAAGATGCAAAGAACCTTCTTCAGGCAGTCTCCTCATTTATTAGAGATGCAAATGATTATATAAAAGGACAGCTGGTGTGTGACCCTGTTAGAGAAGACATATTGTGGGAAAGGTAAGTGCACCTCCTGTACCTTAAAAGATTGTGATTATGTGAGCAGTAGTTTGCTGACAGACTCAGGTTCTGTTTAAGAAGCAGGACAAGAAGGACTAAGCAGCAGTCCTCCCTCCCAGCCCAAAAACCAAGGGCAGATTTTTTAATAAAGTCTTTTTCTAGCCAGCTATTTTTGCCCATAGTCTGCTACACTCAGTTCATTGTGATTTTAAGATCTGTGTTGCTTTTCTAGTGTGTCTGTCCTAGCACAGGCATCTTTGCTCCTCGTGAGTGATGTAGGAGGCAGAGCTATGGCAGTTGTGAGGCTCCCCAGTTCCTAAGTACAGCTGGGCAGTAGTGACTGGAGGAGAAAGAGGATGACTGAAGGGTCACACATCTTGAGCACGTGGATTTGTATTCAAGCTGGCTGGCACTGTGGTGTGCAGCTGAGGAGAGAAGGGGCCATTGGCAGGGATGTGACAGGGAAGAAAGCAATTACAATTGTTGTGACCCTCTCAATGGTGAGGAGAATCCTTTTGGAGTCCATTATGAAAACCAGATTACGTTCAGGACTGAGATGTGCAAAGCTGAGAGCAGGAGCACGGTGCTCTGGAGCCAGGGTAGGAGGGGCGTTGAGTGCCCTGAAGCAAGGTTAGTGCAGGCAGCTTGGGGCTCTAGAGTCAGAGGGGAGACTGTGCTGCAGAGGTGAGAGACAGCTTCCTTGTGGCTCAGGTACCTCACTGTTGGGGGAGCTTGTGGCTGCACTGACTGAGGGTTGCAAGGGGCCCTGTTACAGGAAAGTGGAGTTGCATTACCTAGCTGTGGTATTTGGCAAAAGCAAATCCTTCAGCAGGAGGCTGCAGAAGATCTGTTGATGCAAGATAAAGCTGAGAGACATGAGGAAGTTGAAATGGATAATCAGTAGGGGATATGTGGGAGGGCACAACTTGTGTGTTCTAGGTGTAAAAACAACCAAAACAAAACAAAGCTCTTAATTAGCAAAGTGTTAGATACTCAATAGAGAGGGAGAAGGTTGCAGGGAAAAGTGTTGGGAAGAATGAATTAAAACAGCAGCCATCCAGTATCTGAGCGGAGGTAGGCATTCCAGGCAAAAAAAAATCAGAAACAGGCAAAATAAGGCTCAGGAGAGCCCCAGAGATGCTAGGATAGCTTGAGGTTCCCCAGCTAACCTTGCTCCTTGCACTTCTTTGGGAAGTGGCATCCTTGAGCCAGCACTGTGAAGCTCTGTTTCTCCTGTCTGTGTGTGAGAGCACGCTGCCAGCAGCTGTCTGTAGCTTCCCATTTATCCCTGCTGCTCTCCTCATCTCCCTCTCCAAGTGGCTGCAGCTGGTGGCACTGGTTCTGTGGTGATCAGTGCTGGTTGCCCGCTGGCTTTTGGCACTGCTACACAAATGGTCCCACTGGACCTTTGCCTCTGGGCACAGTGAGTGGAATCCCTTGGGATTGGGCTCTCCAGGGAAATGAGGAGACGGTGCTTGGTTCTGAGTTGGACCCTGACAACAGGATTCTTGGCCAACCCCAGGACAGATTTCTTGCCAGGCACTGCAGTGCTGCCTGTGATGTGCCTTTGGGAGAGAAGCATGCTGTTAGCATGATTAATGGACTGCTGGAAAAAAAAACAGAACTCAGTAAGATCTCTGATGTGCTTAATATCAGCCTCGTTTTCCATCTGTTTTTAAACGATTTAAGGCAAAAGTAGCTCTGTTGTTGTTGGCCCCTCTGATTAACCGTGTATATTTATTGAACGGGTGTAACATTTAGGATTTTGACATGCATCAAATTTTTCCCTTCACAGCAGAAAGATGTATTCTCCCTGATGAGTGCAGCACTGCCCATCACAGGACAGCTGGGAAGGAGATGGCAGTGTCCTTTCGATGACTCCCTCTGGCCGAATGGCTGATAAATTCAGCATACTGCTGGCATCTTGTTTGTCTTATCTTAAATGTTACCTTTTCTTCTTGAAGGCTAGCCAACACAAAAGTAACCGTGAAGGCTGCGTTTGCAGATGACTTTGACACCTCCAGGGCTGTTGCAGCAATTATGGACCTCATTCACCATGGCAACAGACAGCTTAAGGCTGTTACTAAGGTAACCCATTAGGATACAGAGATCAGAAAATGACAGCTGTCCACTGTCCTACTGCTTAATGCAGACAGATTAGTTTATTGTTCACATAAGAAACCAGCAGAAACAAAGCTCCATAAATTGTTGACCCTAATGGAGCCCATTTGTCCTGACCCTATCACAGGAATTGTGCATGGCTGTTGTTCCGTGCTTTGTTGTGTCCAGAGGATGTTTCTTTCCTACTGCCCTATATTATTTATACCTAAGGCTTTTGAAAGGCCTGAAGCTGTTGTAGCATGCTGCCAATTTTAGTGCTGGTTCTGTGTTCTTACCATGCTTCTTTGCATAATATCCATGCACAGAAATTAAGCTAAACTGGGGGGTGGTGGGGATGGTTGCTGCAGGGGCTGTGGCCAGCAGCCCCAGGTGCACTGGGCAGTCCTGGTGGCGAGCTCAGCGTTGGGGACTGAGTGGCTTTTGCCATCAGAGACTGTAACTGGCAGCAGCGTTCCTGCATGAGTCTGTCTTCACATGGCTTTTGGCAAATTAAGACCCTGTTAATATCTCTCATGCTGACACAAAGAAAGCATCTGGTAAGGACAAGACTTGAGCAATAAACACTATTTGAAGCACTTCTGGATTCTCTATTTACCAACAGCTCCCTTTGTCACTCAAGGCGAGCACCTCAGCCTTGTTGCTGTGCTCCTTGAGTACTGGTGTCATCATGTTCACCATGTTTGTGTAGTAAAAGAAGTGTTGTGTACATGGTAATAACTGATTTTAAGAGAGAATTAGCCTGTTACTTTAGAAATCCTGCCTCGCTCAGGTCTTGTTTTGGCACTGGCTTTAAATTCTGTCCTTAGCCTTTTCATTACAAATTGACTCTCTGAGTGACTCCCTGACCTGAAACACTTTGCAGCAGGGATCTGTAATGGCATTGCCACTCCTAGATAAAACTACCCTCATTTTTTCAGTCACTGCTTGTACCCCCTGAATTCCTCCTGTCAGTTGTTTTGTTGAGAATGGGATGGGATATTTGTGGGGCAGCTGACTTGGATTTCTGGTTGAGGTGGTGGAGCTATTCTGGGTATAGCCCAGCTGTCTGGAGTTCTCCCTCTTTATTATGAGTGTAGTTTTTCTCTGTAAGAACTGTGAGTAAATCCACATAACTTATTCCTCTCTTTAGCCTTCCTCCTAAGCATGTCTCACCTTAGATGGCATGCTCCTGTTCCTTTCTGCCAGTGGGCTGCTCCAGCTCCTCCCAGTTTAGATCTTCCGATACATTTTAGACTATAGCTTATCTCAGGCCCTAATGAAGATGTCAGATAAAATCAAGTACCAGCTGTTGATTTGCTTGTGCATGTCATCACTATTATTTTTTAGGCAAGGGTTAGTCCCTTAAATTGCTCCTCAGTTTGTCATGTAATCCTTATTTTATTGCTGCTGCTACCAGAGCATGACAAAATGCCATACGCTCTCTCAAAGTGGTCTCCACATGGATGAAATCAATAAGATTTTTCTAATAATATTTTTTAATCTTTTATATTATAGGTGCCCATGAATGTGGGATTTTGTTCTTTTTATTTTGTTTCCATACACACAGCCCTTTCATGCCCAGAAGTGCTATTTTTAGTTCTAATTTACTGCACACATGTAGCGTGTGGCAGCTTCTCGCATCTCTTCTCGATACGCAGGCTGGTGATAAGCTCTTCCCTTCCCTTGTTTACTTAAATCCCTTCCCTTTGTGCTGTGAGGTGCTTTTATATCTCTGCAAGATTGCCTGTCTGGGCAGGTGTTCCTGGTGGAGGTAGAGCTTTATAATTAGTAATAGTTTTCCCTTGTGGAGTAGGCTACAGAGAGATGCTGGGCTCTGTAATATGTATTGACTGGACAATCTCTTTTGAGTGTTTTCTAAACAGGATGCTGGATCTCCTAGAAGCTCTGTTGTGTATGGAAGCATTATTTCCTATATAGAAGGCTTTTTCAGTGCCCTTGGGATGTCCTTTGGAGAAAAACAGGTAATGAAATATCTCTTCTGTATGTTTGAGGATATGGTAGCAGCCCCAGTGTTATGTTTCATAGAGTGCTTTCTGAAAGCATCAGATGTAACAAAGATATTTATGGTTTTAGTAAACCTTTCTGCACTGCTTGCAGTTTCTCCTGTGATATTGTAGGAGAGTGTATGAGCAGGTGGAACAAAGTGTGGGCTTTTTATTTCTTGAAGGTACTCCCATGTGACTTCTGCACCAGTTTTGCTCTGAAAATGAAAACTTTTTCTTGTTTCATTCCTCAGTCTTTCATCTTAATTTGTCCTGTTATGTGTCTGGCTTTCCCCAGCTTTTCTTCTTCTTCCTGATGGTTGCATCCAGGCTGGCTTTGATAACTGTGTGAATATTTGCAGTTGTGAGGGGTCCCACTCCTCTGCAGAAAGCCAGGGAAAAGGGGCTGCTCTGCCATGAACCATGGTGGGACATGGGGAGGGGAGGGCAAGGAGCTGGGGATGGGGCCCTTACAAAACTAGTTCTTGGAAAGATAGGAATGGAGAGAGAAAGAAAAAGGAGAGAAAAGCTCAAAGCAAAGTACTGAACTGTTGGATCTAACCCCAATACTGAACAGGAAAGAGGGTCATCAATATGGAGGTGGTATCCCAATGTATGGAAGGGGAGCATTTAAAATGACACAAGGTGTTGGAGAATAGCAGGTTATTCTTTGCTCCTCTCCTGCACAAATACGGAGCTGGATGCAAAGTAGTGGAAAACTTTCTGTAGAGAAACTGTTCTACAAAACAGAACAATTACTTTGAAGAGGAGGAGAAGAGAATAAGAAAATGTAAATAACATTATTCATATTTTGAAAATCAGGCAGTATACTGGTAAATGTATTTATATAGTTTGCCTCCATGGATTTTCTCACAAAATATCTTTCAGAAGAGTGGCTGGATTTGATTTGGCTGTGTGTTACTCCTTACAGCTTGTGGTTTGCATGTTAATTTTTAGTGGCGTACTAACTACTTAAATTTTTTTGTTAGCTGGATGGCAAAGTCATTCCTCCAGATTCTGGCCTATCTATATGCAGGCATCTGCTACACCTATATTTTTGCTGAAACAAGTATCTGAATGCCTTTCTTTGTTGTAGGCTGTGCTAGTCCCTTTCTCTGTGTGGCAGGAGGATCAGCAGAAGATGGTGATCTGAGATAAGCAGGAAGAAAGGAGCAGCTCATCAGACTCCTCTCTATTCCTCTTCTCTTTCAGCTTCCAGTAAATGAATCTGTCAAAATCTTCATCAGAAAGCTCCATTGGCTACCACAGTTTAGTAAATAAAATGGTGTAGGGATTGTTCCCTGACTCTGAGACCAGCCACAACAGCTCAGCATCCAGCCTTTCCTGCCCCTTAGGCAGGTAGCCCCAGGCATGCAGCTTGCCAGGAGCAGTCCCTGACCACAGTGGGTCCTGGCATGTGTGCTGTGTGGGAGAGAGCTGCCTGGCCTGGACACTGCTGTGCTAACAGTGCAGAGGATACAGGCAGTGATGTTTGGGCCCCCTCATTTAGATGTTTGCATGTAGCCTGTAGGTCTGTCTTGCTCCTGGGCTGGGATTCATCTCAGCTGATCAGCCTGATGTAGCTGCCTGTGCTTCTGGAGTCATCAGTGGGGATGCTGAGGAGTGGCTTGTCTCAGTCTACAATAGGAGTGCCTGTCTCTGTCTCTGTGTTGGCAAGAGAGATCTTTTCTGCAGGGAGGTAAGATGAGTCCATCTGGAAAGGTGCCTAGTGAAAACCATCATGCCTGTTTTAGAGCTGGGAAGCTTTTGCTCTCCCAAAGAGTGCAGAGTGTTGAGTGTATTGCAGGTGCAGCTGGGGGCAATCTGTGGAGTAAGGGCCAGAAATTTGAGATCAGCCCTAAGGGGCTACAAAGTGTTTTGTGTGTCAGTCAGACTGGTTCATCTCCTAAAGCTGCTCCTCCTTTTGAAGGCTCTCACTTCAGTAGGTGCCTGGTTTGAACTCTTGCAATGGTGTTTGTAGAGGCATGTTTCTTACTCCCATCATCATGGCTTCCCCTTCTGTATTTATCCTGACACAGGTTACTGTGGAGTGTTTCTGGCACTTAGATTTATTTCCTTTCTCAATCTCATAAACTTTAGTATGGTTACATGTTTTGAAAGCTTGGGGAATTCACTGCATTTCACACTTACCTTTAATAGCTTGCCCCTCACGCCCTCCTCCTGTTCCTCTTTGTCAGTGACCTCTGAAACTCTGCTCCCTTTTATGTCCATCCTGCTGTTTGGTGACTAAACCCAGTCTCCTCTGGCTTTAATTACTCAGCTGCTCTTCTGCTCCCAGGTGAGGTTGCTGTCAGGAGCTTTGCCCAAGGCCTTGGTGTGCTTTGTGCTCCCACTCTTGTGTCTTAGTGATAAAACACCGCAGTGGCGTTCTCTTGTTTGTTGGAGGCTTGTCCTTTTCCTCCTCCTTGGGAGTTTGTCTCTAATGAGAAACAGGGATGGTCTCTCTGCCAAGGGTGAGACCAGGAGCCTGGCTGTGCTAGGGCTGAGGAGTGGCCTTCCTCTTCAGCTGACTCCCAAGCTCCCATCCTGGCAGCTGTTGGAGCAGGACTCTGTGGGAGGAGTGAGTCTGTTCCCTTCCTGAGGCATTGACCAGCAAGACTCCTGCCAAGCCAGAGGAGGCTGAGGAAGCTTGGAAGTGGCTGAGGGGAGGAAGGGGCTCTGCTGCAGCCAGGAAACACCCACACTCTGTGTACAGTAGCTGCTGCTTCTGTCAGGTTTTTTGGACCGGCTGAAACTTTGGGTTAGGTGGATCAAATGAAAGTTCTGTGGATTTGGGAAGGGTTTCTGTAGATGAAAGGAGAAAGGATAGGATGGACTAGACACTTAAAGCTACAATACTTGCTTTTCCTGGTTTGTGTTTCCTGAAGGAGGTCTGGAGCTGAAAGACAGAGTAAGGGGCTGATGTATCCTCTCTCATTGCACTACCAAGGAGCTGCCTGAGCTGGTGGCTGGTGGCTTCCCTTGCTGTGTTGGATTCCTGTAGCCAGGTGTTTCTTACCTTAACTTGTCTGATCCCTTTTTAAGTTGTGCACACTTCTGGCAATGAGTTCTTCAGTTGGGTTGTGTTCCTGTGAGAGCACTCTGCTCCAAGGTAAATGCTTTCCTGTACAGGAATATGCTGAATTACTTCCAAGTGTGACTCCATCATAACTTTTTGTCCAGCATTAGCGAGATGGTGACATTTTAATCCTACCAGTATATGGAAGATGCACAACTAGGAGGGATGATAAGGCCTCACATTGCTGTGGAGATGGGGTTGATGTTTTTTAATATCACACTCAGATGTTTGTAAAGCACCCTGTTTGATTTCTAGGTGGCTGTGGGAGGAGACAAGTCTGCCATGCTGTGCAGTGTGATCGAAGAGCTGGTGCGGTTCCGCACGAAGGTCCGGCACTACGCGCTGGCCCTGCCGCAGCCAGCGGAGGCTGGAGCCGAGGAACCCAAACAGGAGCAGAAGGAAAAGAGGAAGCAGTTAATGCAGGAGAGAAAGCCCCTCTTGGAGGCTTGTGACAGTCTGCGTGGAGACCTTGCTGCCTTTGGAATCCACATAAAGGTAGAAGATAGTAACTCTCGTTGTGAGACTCGGTCACTTCTTAAGACAATACATGTTTTTGTTCTTCATTCCCCTTCAGCAGCTTGTTGTGCTCCCTGTGTGACTGCAGTAGCAGGAGGTGGAAGTCAAGCCCTTGTCTGGCTGAACTGCTGCCTTGTCTTCTGCTCCCCTTCGGCCTTGTGTCTCCATGCAAGCCACTCAAAATCTCATAATCTTCAGAAATCCCTAAGTTGCCCAAGTTCAATCCAGAAGGAGGGGTGTGAGTAATGTGTGCAGTCTTAAAAAAGATTGCAAAGGAACTGGAAAGTAAACCGAGATGACTTGTGAAAATAATGCCTTCCCTCTACCCTACCCCACACTCCCCACCAAAAATAAGTATTCATGAGAAAGCCTCTTCCATCTTGAGCAGCTTCATTCCCAATTGTTGCTGAGCCACAGGGACTTCTCCCAATTCCTGTGCTGCTCCTCTCTCCATCCTGCTTTCTACTTTTAGCCTACACCTAATTCCAGTGTGCTTTTATTACCTCAGTGGCATCTCTGGTTCGAGAGAAGACCCTCTATGGCATTATTGCCTTCTCCTTGTTCCAAGGACCTTCATTACTTCTTTAAACTGCTACTTCCTCCAGTTCCTCTTGGTCATTGCCCTTCTTGCCTGTGTGAGGCAAGGGTCAGTGTTGCTTTTAGTGCAGAATAATCCTCCACACTCTCTCCCTCTATCCAGTTTATACTTTTCATTTTTCCTTTGCTTGGGAACTGATCCTGGCAAGTCTGGTTCCATCACTTTGCCAGTGGGAGGATGGGAAAGCACAGTGACATCAGGGAGTGACAGCACACATCCGTGAGGGCTGTCACTTGGCAGTGCTCCTGTTGGAGCAGAGTGTGCCAGCACAAACCGGGGTGAGGGCCAGAGTGTGGTGGTGGTGGGGAGCTGCAGATCTGAAAGGAAAGGGAAGCTGGAACATCTGCTTCCTTTGACTTGTTTGTAAATCCCCACTAAACTCACCTGTCAAGAAAGTTTGCAAATCCAAACAACTGTGCTGAGAGAAACTCTTGGAGAAGCAGCGTGACTTTTTATCTACTGGAAAAATGCTGCAGCCCCACCTCCATCCTTTTGCAGATCTGTTTTGGTTTGTTTTTAAAGGGATTTACATTTGAAAACCCTACAAATTAGTCTGAGCCAGGATTCAAACCATTCCATTTATTAAAAAAAAAAATTAATAACCTGAAGTTCAGCATAATCTGTCCCAGAACAGATTGCTCCAGAAGACAAAGCACGCGTGCACTTACGAGCACATACACAGAAAGCATCCAAAGCTGAACTCCTGCTTTTTTTGCTGATACTGTGGAAATATCCAAATGTGTGTTGTGAAGTTAGCACACACCTTGCTTTTGCAGATCCCAGAGTCCTGCAGACTGAGTGGTGCAGCTCTGCAGTTCCTCACACAGGCTCACTAAAGGCGTGTGCAACAAGACAGCCTACACAAAGCAGGACTCTCCCACCCTCCAGCTCATCATGAGTCTGCTTGGCTGAGTCAGCTGATGCCAAAAATGCCCCAGTAAAACAGCACCTAACAGGGGTCCTGCTTGCCTAGGAAGTGCTTGAGGAAGTTACCTGAATTTCTCATTTCTGTCCAGCCCCTCATTTCCACAAAATGTTTGAGCCTCACAATGTGCATGCATTAATGCCAACACACTGCCCTCTGTCATCAATCAAGCCAGCAACTTCTGAGGCAGGAGGAAAAGCAGTGGAACAGATGAAGAAGACAAGTCTCAGCTCCACCCAGACTGGGAAACCCCTATGGTTTGAGGCCGGGCAGGGAGGGGATGGCTCGAATAGCAGCTTAATTTTCTTAAAAATCAGCTTTGTAGAAAGGGTAATTTCTCCTTCAGGTTCTAGCTTGTGACTTCTCTACTCTGGTTTCTTCTGTAAGGTTGTTCCTTGCAAAGGATATTGGCTAAAATTACATAACTTGCAACAGACTGATTAAAAAGCTATCTTCTAAGTGAAATGTAGTATTTGAGTATTTCATTTTCATGTTAAAAAAAATTCAACAATTCCAGCTGCTTTTATGAGCTGGTGCTCATGGAACATTGTCGTGTGTCAGTGTTCAGATTGACTTCTGTTTTCAACCACTGCAGTAAGCAGCTGGTTCTAAACAGAATGTTCAATGTAGCTGTAATATTGCCTTTCAAAAATATGACAGTATCACCTTACAGATACTAAAATCAACAGGCTTCTGTCCTTAGTTCAGATCAAACAAGTTCAGCAATATATCCTTACGTATTCAGCATGTTTTTTCAGGGATATGAGCCATTGAGACTTGAAAATACAATTTCATGAGTTTAGTATAGCTACTCATGTGAGAGGCTGCACCCCACTGCAGCATCCCACACTGAAGAGATGACATTTCTACTTCTTCCCTAGGAAAAATTGTCTAGTTTTGCTTTACAACTCTGAACATTATTAGTAGCAGTGGCACTCCTGTGAGATTGTATTGCCACCTTTCTTGCCCAATTGGATGTATAGCTTTGCTGAATGAATCTTGGTTAAAATCCTGTGATCCAGTCTGCCAGAACTGACCTGCTTACTTTTTCTTACAGGACAGAGCTGCTGTATCAACCTGGGAAATTGTGGAAGGAGAGCAGACAGAGAAGCAGACTGAGAAAAAAAGCTGATCCTTCCTCCTTGGACTTGTTTATTTCAGCTACTTTGGCAACTGTTGTAAATACTGATTCTTCAAAATAAAATCTGTTGAACAGAATGTCTAAAACAATAGCATATAATTTGAGCTAAACCGTTGGCACGAGTACTTGGTAAATAAATACAGGCCTTGCAGCACAGGTGGTGGAAGCCTCCAGAATAAAAGGGAGCACGGGAGCAGCTGCACTGCCTTAGCACAGACATGGGTCTGTTCTACTGCAGGAACTGCCCCAGCCCAAATGCTGTCATCTGCCCTTGCCCCATGTTGCTGACCTGACACAGAACTTAAACATAGTGAAGGCAGAGGTAAGAACTTAGGCCTGTCTTTAAGGTGAAAATAGGATTTTTTGCCTGTTGTTTTGACAATTCTGTTCCTCTCAGACACAGGAATGAGGGATACTGGGATACTTTTAACTTTAAAGTTTTTCCTTATTGTAGTGGGGCTGCTTTGATGCTGTGAAACCTTTACCTGTAATATGATGGTATCAGTTTACCTGTAAGGCTTGGTATCTTCTGCTTGCTTTTGCACAGAGTACAAGAAGATTTCTGCAGCACTGGGAGTGCAGCACAGTCAGGCTCTCTCCAGAACTGGGAAGATAAAATTAGGATGTATATATATTAGTATAAAGTATGTTTAATTTTTACCTGTTCAGTTACCTTTTTGCTGGCCCTGGCTGCTTTGAGTGTGGGCAGAAGTGCAGAACTTGAGGTGACCTGTGTTCTAGGGCCTGTGTTAATGTGGGGCTGGTACTCACCTGGTACCTGCTCTTTCTTTAAATCAATTTATGAAAACATAAGAACCAAGAACATGGGTTCATCTACAATGCATTTGAGTGTTTTTAAAGTATCTGCTCAAAAGGATAAAGGCATTCCTTTATACTGTTGAGAAAAAATGTGTAGCTATTTTTCTGCTCCCTTTCTCCATTATCTGTACTTCCAGAGAAGAGTGGGGTGTCTCTTCATCCAGCACTGGGGCACAGGTGCTGATCTGACACAGCTGGTGTTGCACAGTTGCTCGTGGCAGTGTCGTTCTATGCACGGGGAGCAGCAGCCGAGCTGCTGTGTGAAATGGGAAACACCAAACAAAGTCCAGTCAATTTGCTATTATTTTTATTTCCTACCAAAAGAAACTGCTACATTTCCAGGATGTTTAAAAATTGTAACAATTCGTATACATTAGTGAATAACAGAGTTACAGCTTCTGTGTAGCTTTGAAACCAACAGGCCAGGTTGAAATCTGTACTGAGCTCTGTTAATTGATTGACTTTGCCTACATGTCATTTAGATAATTATACCACTGATGTTCTAATTACAAGAAAAAAAATTGCTTATTTTAAAAGCAATAGCTGTTTTAAAATTAGTTTTAACTTTCTGATTTCATTTAAAAGTAGTCAGGTTTCTCAAATACATTTAAGGGAGGGAAATAATAGCTTAATTTTCCCAAAAGATGCAGACAGTTTACAAAACTGCTTAAATTAACCAAAACCTCATTTCTTAAGAGTAGTCTCTGAACCCTCATAGAGCAACACAAGCAAACACTTAAAAACCTATTTTAAAAATAGGTAACTGGTTTAAAAAGAAAAATGCATCAGAGTGAGGTAGTAGTCACAGTGCATCCAGAAAATACCAACTCTAAGGGCTGAAGGGAAATACTTGGAGTAGCCTTTCTGATTCCAGGTGCTTTCTGCAGGCAGCTATTGCAGGGAATGGGAACAGTCTGGTCTGAGACACCACACTGCAGAGAGAGCACTGCAGGAGTGGCTGTGCTGAGCAGGGAGCATCTGCAGCAATAACCGGAGGCTCTCCGTGCTTGTTCCGGCGCCTTTGTGAGCAGGAACGCTTGGAGCTGCATTGGATGTTCAAGAGCAGTACCCATTTAAACTTTGCATGAACTTGCTTCCCTCTCCACTCTGGTTCGATCCCTACAAGCTTGGACTAAATCTCCAAAAATTTAAGGAATGGTCCTGTGCAAAATCCCACTAAAGTTCTGCTTTATATCTAATGCTTGCCTGCTCTGCCAGTGCGCCAGAGCAGTGTGGTCCTGACAGTGTCTGTTCTGCAAAGATCAAGTAGAAGCCTCTACATTTTTTCTCTAAAAACTGCTTTTTGCAGTACTAAACACTGCACCTGAAGCTCAAACACTGATCACCCTCTTTCTGTTCCTGCTTTGACTTGCAGTGTACGCTGCCTGACTCTCTGTGAAGGCTCAGGCACGAGCCGTGGGCTGCCTTGTGTTCCTTCAGCTCATATTCCTGCTGGCTCATTGCTGTCCACTACAGCCCTGTGTGCTGGGCTGCTCTGGGCTCTAACCCAGCAGGCAGCTGGGGTTTTAGAAGCACTTCACTCTTCCATGATCACTGAGAGCTGAACCAGTTCTGCTGGCTATCACCGACTTTCTTGCCCCACCTAGTACCTCTCCAAATGACAATTTCATGTGTTCATTGTATTGAGTCAAGACCAGATAAAGAAATTTATTTCTTTTTCAGGTAAGCCTAATTATTGTTTAATTAATTTTGCTGCTACGATACCTATAGCATATCTTATTCTGCCAAGGAAGAACCTTTAAAAAAAAACAAGACATTACAGGAAGGGATGCCTTGTCCAAATGAATGCTGCCTGTGGGACTGGGAATGGGAAAAGGCAACTAATTACATTCAAAATCTACGGCAACTCTCATGCATTCCCTTTCCAAAGAGGCTTACTTTTTGCATCTTACTATACTAGCTTGGCAAAAAATGAAGTGCAATAGCTAATTCTAGACAGAGGGTCTAAGAATGACAAGTGACAACCTTGGTGAAATCCAAGAAATTCAGTTGAGCTGGTGGAAGAATTTTATCTAAATATTGAGTGCATTTTTTTTTTTTGCTGTTCACATTTTAGTTATTGCTCAATAACTATCAAAAAGAACAGAGGAATACTTTCAGTTTAGTTTTATTATATTATAACAGTTCTGCAACTACAGCTTATTTCAGCCAAAACATTTTTGTATTCCAAACTCTTAAAAAATATCTACATTAATCATATTTTTCTATTCTTAAAAATAAAAAAAAATCTACCTAACATACCAATGCTGCTACAGCACATGAAAGGGTGCATTATGTAAATTCTACGATACATGTAATTACTCTTGCAGTCATTGTTCTTCCTTTTCTTCTTCTCTGCTGCTTTGACTTCAGGTTTCAAAAAGTTTGTTAAAAGCTGTTCCAACTTCTGAAACCATGTCAGAGGCGGTCATTGAACGTCCGAATTTTTGGAAGGCTTGGTGGTTAGACTGCCTTGTGAGAGAGCAAGCTCCAAATGCAGCCACTAGAAAGGGATTTTGACTAAAAGGAAAAAAAAACAAAAAACAACATTATAAACAGAATCTGAACACTTCTGTGCAATTTATAAGGTGGTGGACATCATCTTTGGACTCGTAAATGTCAGCACTGCCAGGAAGGCCTCTAAAGCAAACATGTTTTCAGACTCTTGCACTCCAGAGCATCTTTGTCTGAATTTTTAAAATCAAATACTTCCTTACCCATGGAGGCAGCATGTGACTGAGTGAGAAACACCACCAGGGCCAAAGCACACAAATGAACAACAGGCTTAAAAAGTGGGGAAGGTGTTCCATGTGTGGTTTTACTGATGTGAAGCTTCATGCTTTCCTTCAGAGGAAGACTGAAGGTTCACCTGGCAGCCTTTCAACCCCCTTTCCTCTCCATCCTCTGGGTAACTCCATTTAGTTTTGTCTTGCAGGGGTGGGGGAAGGTCATGGGGATGCAGACAAGAGATGATTTTCAGCAGGGCCATAGAAACTGCTCCAGGGCCTTCATGAGATCAGCTTAAAAGGGGTACAGTGGCAAGTGAAGAGCACAACACAAGCTAAGGCACACTGCTGCAATGCCTCCCACACACTTGAACTGCCCAGGACAGTGTACCCAGAGCTGTAATGCTGAACCCAGCACAGTCCAGAGCCACCTCCAGAGCATCTTTCAATAGGCTGGGCCATGGGAGTCACTTCTGCTGCCTTCAAACAGAAAACAACTGCAGAATAGTTCCGCAGCCAGTGCTGCACTCCAGGTCTGACTGATCCAAAACCTCACAAAGCTCAGCCTCAGCTGAGCATTCCTGCCTGGAACACACTAAAGGACCTCCTGACTCCTCTGCCAAGTGAGAGTTTTGTGAAGGATCCCAATGTAAAACACAGGCAAAGCAGGACATGACTTTACAATTAGGGGTTACCTAGGCAAAATTTCCATGTCGTCAAGGTGCAGGAGCATTTAAGCCACCTAGAGAGTTAATCCTGGATGCCTCTGAAACCAGAGCTGTGTACAGGCTCCTGGGCTCAAGGCAGCTAAAAGCACCACATTCCAAACTCCAAATTCCAATCAGCATCCTCTCTACTCCACTGAGTACCTGCTGTACCACTAGCACCCCTGAAAGCCAGAGCAAGGTCAGTGTTTGGAAACCTCTCTGTACAGACCCATTTTGCAATGCCAGAGCCAGGCACAAGCTGAAGGACTGGCTGGACTGCCTGCAGTGCTGTCTCCAAGTGGATGCCCTGACTCACTGAACCCAAAAAGCTCCTCCTTCCCTGCAACACAGGAAGGCAGGATTGGTACAGCAGGTGTCTGTGAAGGGTCACCTTAACACCACTGCAGGAGACACAATGCATTACTGATGCCAATTATGCTCTTCCTTCATCTATAAAATAAAGGAGTTCCTGAGCGAGCTGTTTAGAAAAGCCACAGGAGCTCAAGTCAGGAGAGCCTGGAAAACACGTGCTGTGTTTGCTAATCTAGCCAACAATTTAATACTGCTGTGCTGTACCCCATGCAAAAATGAAGCCACACTTTTAACGACTTAAAACAGAATTCCTCCTTTGGTGGCAGCTGCAAATTCAGATACTCGGAATGACAAAGGAAACCCAAGATTGTGTGTGTTAGATTTGAAGCCTGGTTCAGCTCATTTTCCTGGGGCACCTTGGGCAGTGGCCTTGTGGTAACACAAGCACAGCCTGGATCACTCCCATGGACATCTGATACTGTGCACCTGCAAGCAGCATCCCAAAGACTACGGAAGGTCTCCACTCCTCAAGCTTCCATAGTTCCTCACTTACTGAGAAGAGGGACTGTAACTCCCTGACTGCTTACACACCTTTCAACTTTATTAAAAGCTGTTGTTTTCACAGAAAGACTCCATGATTATCTGAACCAGCTAGTCTGGCAGGAACGGACATAATTTAACTAAAAAACCAAAAGCCATCTGCATGAACGCTTTATGTACAACCAAAGTGGACTGCCATTTGGTCTTAAAAGAATTACTCTCTTTGAAACTGCATTTTATTTGCAAGTTTCAACACACCTGCCCCACTGAATTACTTAACCACAATGCAGGAGGATTCAACAAAATAGAAAAAACAAAGCCAAACAACATGTCTTTTGAATTATGTGTATGTTATTGCCAAGGACTACCACTTATTTATCCTTTCTACTTTCTGCCTACATTCAATTGTTTTGGAAACACGTACCTCATACATAAATGTCCTTTTGAACAGATCCAGAGGCTCTTCTTCTGCCCCAGACTTGGAAGATGTTAGATTACTGGAGGGTTTGTCTTGTTAAAATTATTACTGTTATGCAGAGTGCTCTAGAACTTATACTTTTAAAAAGTACATGGATACTTTCTTACCAAAATCCCCAATTTCACTTTGAAATTTATGTAATACCAGGTTTGTGACAGGTGCCGTAGGTGAACAGAGAGAGACTCAGAGCAATTAAGTTATTAATTAATATTCATACCCATTTGTTTTTTCAGCTCCGGCAACAAATGCCCAGTGTGCCAAGACTCCAAGAGAACCAGAGAGGAGGTCCCCCTGTCCACCACATCTCCGGCTGCTCCCTTCGTGACTGCACACGAGGACTGTGAACACACAAACCAAAACCAAAGTCATGTGCTTTTATCCCTCTGTTTACAGTGACAGCACTGCAGCTGCAGGGGTTACCCTCTGAGGCACACAGCAACTAACAGGGAGACACTTAACACAGGCAGCAGAATACACTGAAATACGCTATTCTTAAAAAAAAATTGCATTAACATCTTAAAAAATACTTTTTTGCATTTTTAGTCCTTTGCACATAACATTGCACAATGTGCACATTTTCTCCACTCAGCCTGCACAGGTGAGTTTAGTTACTCATGTGCCATCATGAGCCATCACCCCAAACTGGACCAGGTCCTTCCACAAAGCCATTGCACAAACACAACTCTTCGGTGTCTCTGACCTTCAGAGTTTGCCAATTTAAATCAAGGTGTTTACAAAAAGCAAATGCGAAATAGAACTAAAATCTCAAACATTCTACCGTGTCCCATCACAAAAATACTTTTATTGAAACAGCCTTTTCCTTAGGCTTTGTAAAAAGCACATGCAAGACAGATTTATTTTTTCTGCCAAGTGACAGTGTCCTCACCATCCGTGTATGTTTCTGTCAGCAGTGTCACTGTGGATAGTCTGTGTCAAGATATCAGATGTTACATTTCTATTTTAAATATACAAAGGACCTTGCTCAAACTGATCCCTTTGTGCAGATTTAACTATGAGGAACACACAAATGGTTTCACTACATTTAACTCCTTTGTTCTCCACTCTCAACAAGCCCAAGCAGGAATCCTGGAGGACATATAATGCACATAAAAAGAAAACAGCATCAATTCGGCTACCTTTCTCCAAACTCTTTTGCGGGTATGTACCTACCCTTAGCTTTTTTCTTGCTTGGCTCTGAAAAGAAACCCAGGAGAAATTTATTATCCTCTCCTATGAGGATGAAGAGCTGGCAGAATCATGACTGGCCAAGTGTGATCCTTAGCATCTCCAGTCAGCTACTGCAGGATTCAGGACTGTGCACACAATCACTTGTGTGCTGCTGGCCACGTCAAATACACAAGCAAAGGAGAAATTAAGATCAGCCATTGCTTAGACAATAGCTCTTGCCTCAAGCCTGGGCTGGTTTTCTCCAAAGAGTATAAACAGAGCAGCTCAGGTGTTTTAGAGAGAGCACTGTCCATATTTTTAACATCTGAAAAAAATTCCCTTTTCCAAACTAATGGGAAAAATTTGCACAGAACTGAAGGACTTGCAGGTACATCTTTCTAACTAGCAAGTGGTAAAAAACAACATAATGCCAATAAATCTCTTCCAGTTTGTTATGTACAACAGGAAAGATTTGTACTTCACTTGCATTTCCTGGCAATCCTTCCAGCAGTAATTGTGGGCTCGCAAGGCCAGGCAGTTGTGCGTGTTTGCTGCCACTGAGAGGGCAAAGATTCATTAGTCACAAGCACAGCACACACCACTGCAGCCTTGCCAGCAGTTCATTTTCCCAATCACTCCTCTCCCTTTCCCCCTCCCCCTCTCAAATTAAGATTCTGGATGTGTTTCTCAGTGAGCAGTAGCTAATGTCAAATTTCACAAGTGTAATGCCCTTCTGAGTTCGCTATCTGAAGAAGGTATGCCCTTTTAGGTGGCATGATTTATTCTTATTTTTATTTTAAATACAGTGCTTTGGAGAAATTACCTCTAATTCTACTACTTTGAAGATGCTATCTCACAGGATTTTCACTTTGAGGGCTTGAACTCCCGGCAGGAGGCAGGATGGAAATCCTCTGTTCAAAAGCTTTGGGGCCTTCTGACTGACAGCTGAGCACAAGCCCCTGCTTATTAGCTGTATGTCACCATCTGCCACTATTCTCTAGCCCCACAACCTTCCAGTAATTTTTGAGCTGTACAGGAAAGCAAGTTCTCCTTAAACTAGGCCAATTATAATACTCTGCTAAAGAAAAAAAAAAAAAGAAAAAAGAAAAAAAGTAGTCTTTTGTTTGTGGTTTTAAAAAGTAAGTCTCAAATATGTGCAGACTACCTCACAGGCAACAACAAAAGCAGACCTTTGTACTCTGCACACAGATGCTGAAAAACAAATCCATGGAATACCTTCAAAGAAGCAGAACTAGAGGAAATTCACTGGAATGAGCAGGGAAAAATGTAATACACAATTCTTGTGCAGAGGCTTGGCTGATCAAAGAACATCTCAGAATAAAAGGACGATGAACATGACGACAGGCAATGGGAAAAGGATTTAAAAACACTTCTGAATTACAGCCATTATTAAGAGCTTTCAAAATATAAAAAGGAATCCCACAGTGGCATCAAGACAAACCTGCATACTGCTGAATGAACATAGGATGCTTTTCCCACCCTTCTCCTAGAGCAGCAAAAGAAAAGTGCTGTCTTCATGCTGTCCCATGCAACATCCCCCAGTGCAGTGCTGAGCCCTGCTGTGAACACAGCTCCAGCAGCTCTGGAAGGACCAAGGGGTGATGTCTTTACCTTGCACTGAGCAGTCACAACCAGTGGCAATGTTACAAGACCTCGATTAGCTGGCCAAGGCTGAGCAGCCAGCTCTGATGCCCAGGTGGGCACTCCCATTCCCTGGAAACGTGCACAAGGCTCTGCTCACGTGAGGACAGAGCTGGTTTTGCTCTCTTGTTCAGTGAGGCTGTAGCAAGTTCACCCAGGGAGGGGCATGAAAATCAGCAAACACAGAAAACATGGAAGAGCTCAGGAGACCACGGTGACTGGGTGTGGGACAACAAGGAAACTACAAAGACTGAAATCACCACAATGTGCCATTTTGAAAAGGCAGCAGCCAGGACCACTTAAGGTCAATTAGTTTGACACCAGATCAAAACAATGGAGAGGTTCAGTTGTAGTTCCAGGGAAGAAACACACAATTAACACTGGCCAAGCTGGCTGTTACAGCAGGGTGTCTAGCTCTGTTTTCTAACAGGTATGAGCAACCAAATCTGATGCCATTATTTCTCAGGGGAAAGAAAACCCACCTCAATATAAGTAGCAGAACATTTTTTAATGAAAGCTGATTTATACCAAGTAATTCTCAGGGAAAAAAATCAAAAACATTACTCAACTCTCTAGCACTTATCCATGCAGCACACATATACTATCAGAAGAAAAGGCTAGATGAAATAAAAAAGTCATCACTGAAGAAATGCCTGCAAGGAGATCTGCTAGAGTCAGAACAACCACAGTCCTATTGAACAGTTTCAACAGTCTCAGCAGGTAAACATCACATAAATGCTGCCAGAGCTTTAGGCAGCAAATACAACACATCCCTCACATATAATCACATGGATTTCTCGTGCACCTAAATCCATGGAAGTAACTTGTACTGAAATTAGTGCAACAGAAACAAAAAATTGAAAGCTGTCATACTGACAGAATATCATAAAGTAGTTTTAGGCTTCAAACAATTCAAAACTCTGCCCCAGACTTTCTGAGTAAGTATGACCAAGTCATTTAGTAGCTCTACGTTTAATGTATTTCAGGCCTTCAAAATATCTTCAAGAAAAGGGAGGATGATAAGATACACATTGATATTTGTGAAAGCATCCAGACCATGGTGTCACACCTAGCTGAATAATTGCCAAGTTTAAGCTGAAAGAACTCCCAGCCCAATTTTGCAGCTGCCAAAAGCCCAGAAGAATGACCTATTTATGGGTATTGTATGCTTAATTAAAAAAACCAAAACACCACAGTCAGTTATGTAATTGAAAATAACTGTCCACTTGTTGAAGGAAAAAAAAATCAGAATGCAGTAGTTTTGCTGAATTCAAGCACTACAAGTTAACTGGGAAGCACAGATTTTGATGTGGCTGTATGCAGGCAGACCATTTTCAATGCCAGCCCTGAGATACACCACAGTTAGAAAACCAAAGTTTTTCTAACTATAAAAGGTAGTGTGTGTCTGCTTGTTTCTGATTCACCCAGTAGTGGAAATAATAAATGAATCTCTGGGGTGCTTTTTACTTTTGCATTTAGAGCACAGCATGTGAAATATGGAATAGTTTAGTTGTTCTGATGATGGTGAAGGAGGCTGAAGAGCCTATGTGAAATATCACATTTATTGAGATTGCAGACAAAGACTGGAGATTTAAATTTAACTCCTGAATCTCAAACATCCTGAATAAATTCCTTGCCCTTGTTTTCCTCTTACAGAGGAAGAGTATCACACTCACCCTAATGTGGTCAGGAATCCATGTATGAAACATTCTATAACTTCTGATACAACCCAACTGGATCCATCAGCTAACAGTCACCCCACACAACAAACACACTCCAGTTTAATTAAAAGGCTTAAGATTTCTATCTTCTATGCAAATAATGCAGCTACCAAGGATCACTTTGCCCTTAATGCAAGATTTAGACCATTATCAGATTTTTAGTAAAATCTCTTACCAATATTCATCTCTGACCTAGCATTTACTTATACTACAAAATTTATCTTTTTCCTTTTGCAAGTCAGTTCACAGAATCACACAGCTGGAGATCATGGATTCCCAGGAACATGTCTGAGTGCATACAGACAGGGAAACCAAGTTTAATGACTCTGGCTGGAGAAACAACTCAACTGATGTGGAAAATGTAAGTTGGCTTTTATATAAAGGGTGCTTATACTTTTTTTATTCCCTAATCACACTTTTAAAACTTAGATAAGTCCTTGAGTGCGAGATCGAGCAGGCAATTTAAGCTGAGATGAAAATGACCCACATTTTCCATTAGTTTTGTTGGATAGGCACAGGGGCCAGGTGAACAGTGCCAGGGAGAAGCTGGGTGGGCTGCACGTGCCAGAGACAGCACAGTGGCACCAGGGACAGGAACCATCACCTCCCCACTCTGCTCATTCTGCAGGAGCAGGACTGGAGACAAAGGTGCTGCCTCTCAGTTTTAAACCTAGGTGAGATTTGCTCAGCAGCTGTGAGTGAGCCAGGCAGTGACATGCACTGAGCAGCTTCCTTTCCTTCCTTCCCCTTTCTGTGTGGGGAGGTGAATGCCTGGAATTAGAAATATTGCTTGGGGACTTATGGCAAGAGTTGGCTTTTTACCCCATAGTCAGTACTCAGTATTCTGCTTTGCATGCTTCCTTGCTTCTTTTGACCATAGCTGCAGCTGAGCAACTGGAGAGAAACTTTGGTTTCTGGTTCCAGGTAAAAAAGTCCCTGGCAGCAGTGGGATGGTTCCCATAAAGCCTGCCTTTTGGAAGGGAGGAGGGTCAAACACAGAAAAACTCACTGCAGTGTTTAAATATCCAAATACTCTAATTCAAGGACCTAACCAAATTTTAAACATGTTAGGAACTAAGGCTGGTATAACCACACTTTATTATTGACCAGTTCTCCAAAGAATAATAAAAAGATAACCTTAGAGAGCTGTGCCATAGTGAATAAAAGCTGACTTACCTTTTACCCACAGGCTGAGTACTCATTCCTACCCTGGTCAGTGATGGCACTGATATCACCTACCAAGAGCCTGGAGAAGCTCATCTTTGTAGAGCAGGGAATCAACAACTGTAGACCAAGCTATAATGTGAAATTGCAAAAGGAAAGAGAAAAAGAGTATATAAAACTTAATTTAAAATCTTAGTGATTATGTTTACAGGCCAGTTGGCAGCTCACTACTGAAATGGAGACAAATTTTAGGAAAACCTCCTTTATACTGGAGGACTGCTACTGCTTTCACAGAGGCCAGTATGTGACTTTGAGGCCATAGGGAATCACCTGCATCAGCTAGTCTGATCTGTGAAAACAAACTTTAGAGGTATCCAAAGACTTTGAAGTTTGTGAATCTAGCAAAGTTTCAGGTACATGGTTGTACTAGTTAATTTGTCTAAACTTTACTTTGAATTTATTTAACTTCAGCTTCCTGAGCCTCTCTGTGTAGATTACAAAGCTTTTTGCTGACAGTAATTTTTCAGCAATACCTGACACCAAATCACCTGCTCACCCTTTCTGTCTTCAGGTAACAGAAGCAAACTGTCTACTGCATTTCCTACAGACTCATGAATAAAAGTACTGTGAAAAAAACCACTACACTCACTCTAAGCTATGAAGAATTCACAAACCCAATCTTTCCTACTGCAAAATTTGGCATCAAAAGCCTTTCTTTCTAACCACTAAGCATAAAACACTAAAGTTACATGCTTAAGTTTGCAATTTCTCAATTTCTGGTTTTCCTGGAGAGCACTGAGACTTACTTTTCTCTTTTTTTTTTTTTCCCCTTGAAAGCACACATGCAGTATTTTCCCAAAGGAGAAAGTTTAAAAGTAATGTATGCAAACTACAGTGTCAGTAGGCTGAACAGAGGAGGTTAAGCAGGAAATGCCTAACAGGTAGGGCTTAAGCACTACAAATGGATGATGGCATGATAAAAGGCAGGAGGAGTACACAGATTTTTCACAATGTTTGATTGTGCACAGATGACATTGGCCCGATCCAATAACCTTGGATTTCTCTCATGTATGTAGTCTTTGCTGGAAAAAAATGACATCAGATCAAAAGAAGAGACAGATGAAAAATAAGAGCAAAAAACCTGAGAAGGAATTCAAGGTCAGTGACATGACAACAGTTTTCATGTTTGGCACAGAGCAAACAGTAGAATACCCTTTCTCAATGTAATTTTGCATTTGAGAAGCTTTTAAAAAATGACCAAAGATCAGATCCAAAGAACACTGTTGTTAAAAGGAAGCTGAAGTCTGTAGTTTCTGCAAAATTCTCAAGAACCTTTTTCAAAGTCATGCAAACTCAAAACCAGTTCTTGTAACAGACATTATAACCTGCTTTCTTAGCTCAGCAATGCTGCCTGTAATGTCTGTAATCCAACAAAGCATCAGTGCTAGCACCATGGTAAGAACAAGAAAACTGCCTTTAGCTGGACATCAATCAACTGCTATAAAGGCATAGAACTGTCTTTATTTCAAAACAAAAGCCACTTCACTAGTAGAAGAAAATACCAGAACACAATACAGACAAATAACTAGGTGGGGAAAAAAATAAAACCAATTAAAAAAACCCCAAAAGCACAGAAGACGTACATGAACTTGTGCCACATATGAACATTCAAAACTGAAACGAACTTCACTTGTTTCCTGGTTTGTTTTTTTTTTAATCCTGCCTGACAAGAGACAGTGGAGACCTGTTGTGTCTCTCCAGCAGGTGTGGGGTTACACTTATCTCAAGAGTAACAGTTCAAAAGGAGAATGGACATAAACTAGATACTCGACCTAAAGTGCTCATCCAGTCTTCCCAAAGTTAATTTAAAAAGCAACAATCATGTTTAAAAAGAATATTGTTGACATAAAAGCAGAGGAAGAAGACAACCACAATGCTCTAAAGCTCTCTAGCTGGCACAAACTGCAGTCAAGACATTTTATCCTCCAGCAGAGTTCATCCACCCTTAGGCCTGGCCTGACTGTCCAAGGTTACACATCAAGTCTGCTATGGGTGCCAGTGTGACAGCAGAGTTCCTGTGGGGAAACCTGGGTCCTGTGTGAGGAAGGTCCTTTAGCACACACAGATGAAACCATAACTGCTTCCAGGTCCCACTTGTTGCACAGTCTGCTGCAGTGCCTGCACTAATGGGGCTCTGCACAAACCAGCTGTCATACTACATCTGCTTTGCTGTTAGAAAAGACTTCCATGGCTCCCAGAATGAAAAATTGACTGTATATACAAAACAGTTCTGAAGCAGCATAAACATTTATCAGAGATTAGCATTTCAAGTAATTAAAAGCAGAGCTGCTGCTTGTTATGTATGTGAAATAAGACCATGCAGGCAGAATGTGATGAAGGCACTCGTGAATTAATTTTATACTGATCACAGTAAATGATCAGTATAAAAAGCATCAGACAAGCAGCTGATTTTATAAAGTATACTTTAAACCATACTGGTATGAGACCGTTGTAATGGCAATCTAGAGTTAATTTTTTAATTTGTCAGGGCTGCTGTAAAGTCATATTTGTACATGCTAATCTGCAGCCCCATGATGGACAGCATCAAGGAACTGGGCAGGTCATGAGCCTCAAGACATCTTCATTTCTCACAAACACTGATACATGGTGAACTAACAGTGTTATTTTGTATCAATTTAGCATGACAGCTTCACTTACAAAAACCATCCCAGCAAAGAACTTTCAAACAGTTCACAAAGATTAAATAATTAATTTCTCAACACACATGTAAAATATAACATCTAAACAAGTGAAATAAAATCAGCGAATTTTTTCAGCAAATAAATTTAACTGCACTCTTAAAATATCAATTTACACAAATCATCTAAAGGTGATCTGCAAAGGCAGCAATCCCTCCAATCTTCAGGGGAATACAGCCAATTGCTGTACACTCTACTGGGCTATGACTGAAAGCAAACAGAACAGAACAATCACAATGCTGAAAGCAGAAGGCTTCACTTACCCTTCTCTCCATCTGAAATAAGATCTCTTTCTCCCTTTTGCACAACTGTCAGATTCCCCATGGCCTGGCTGAGTCTCAGCACACATCCATGATGATCACTACTGTCTACGGGGTCTCTAAGCTACAACACAAGAATTCCATACACAGAATATATTTTGCTACTGGAACAAAATATTCTAACACATGCTACTTACATATGCATGGGGGAAAAAAAAAGGCAACATTTTTCATGTATTCCATGTATTTTTTCTATACCCACTGCAATGTTAAAAAATGCATGAGAATGGGTCTTCTTTAAAAGTGCTCAGTTTAGGAATATGCCTTGCTGTGGCAATTATCCCATGGAATAAAAACCCAGAGAGTTTTTCTCTCATGTACAAGAAACAGCATGTAATATTTAATCCAGTAATAGGTTACTTATTTTCAAGGACAAAAAGACTAAACTTGCACATACTTAAATACCAAAAAGGCAAACAGCTCACCATGGCTTCATACAGCCTACTGAACTCCATATAGTTTGGAGTAAGAATAGCTCGCTGGTAGCCTTGAATAAGGGAAGGTTGCTGGGAAATGAGCCACAGTCCATCCTGCAAAACACAGTAAGAAGAAAATTTACTGAACAGATTCTTAAATGTTAAACCACTGACTGAAATTAAGAAAATACTTACTGCATCAATAATGATAGGAATTCCTTTCATTTTCGATTTCTCTATAATACCCTGCAAAAAAATGCAGATACTTTTAAGATGCTTCCTAATTTAGATCTTGTAAGATCCAAACCAAACTCATATAATAAATCTGGCCGTGTAAGTTGTTTTTACAAAGTGATAGAAAAAAACCTGTTATATTCTGCAAACTAATGTAAAACCTTTTCATATTAGCAGGTTAATTTTACAGTCACAACATTTTCTCCCTGGTTTAAGTGTCCACAGAGTTGGTATGTGTATTGGGTACTCATAGCAAGGTTTTGGGAGGGGCAAGAGGGGCTACAGGGCATCTCGGAGAAGTTGCTGGAAGCTTCCCTCATGTCCAATAGAGCCAATGCCAGCCAGCTCCAAGACAGCCCTGCCACTGGCCAAAACAAAGTCCATCAGCAACAGTGGGAGCATTTCTGGGATTACAGATTTAAAATCAGGATAAAGTTACTGTGCTGAACCAGCTGTAGCCAGAGAAGAGAGCAGTGAGAATATGTGAAAGCTGCAGCCCTGCAGGCCAGTGAAGGAGGAAGAGGAGGTGTTCCAGGCCCTGGAGCAGACATTCCCCTGTGGCCTGTGGTGCAGTTCAGTGAGGCAGCTGTGCCCCTGGAGCCCATGGAAATGCCCAGGGGAGCAGAGCAGCTGGATGCCCAAAGGAGGCTGTGACCCTATGGAAAGAATGCACTGAAACAGGCTCCTGGCAGGACCTGTGGCCCCATGGAGAGAGGAGCCCACACTGGAGCAGTCTGCTCCTGAAAGACTGCACCCCGTGGGAAGGACCCATGTTGGAGCAGTTTGTGAATGGGAAGCACAGACTGGAGAAGTCTGTGGAGAACTGTCTCTTGTCAGAGGGACCCCGTGTTGGAACAGGGAAGAATGTGGAGTCCTTCCCCCAAGGAGGAAAGAGCAGCAGAGATAATATGTGATGAACTGACCAGAGTATCCATTTCCCAACCCCCTGCACCACTGAGAGCAGGGAAATGAACAGTTTTGGAGTTAAAATAAGCTTGGGAAGAAGGGAGGGGTGGAGGGAAGGTATTTTACCATTTGGTTTTATTTCTCATTACCCTATTCTGATTTCTTTTGTTATAAAACTCAATTTCCCCAAGTTGAGTCTCTTGCACATACTTCAATATAACAGTAACTGGTGAATGATCTCTCCTGTCCTTATCTTTACCCATACCTGTCCTTTTCTCTCCCCATCCAGCTGAGGAGGGGACTGATAGAGAAGCTTTGATGGGCACTCAGCATCCAGCCGGGTCAACCCACCACAATAAGCAAACAAACAAGCAATCTCACCCACTCTGCCTGCTGTAGGAGGCATGTAATGAAAACATTAATCACATATAGTAAGCATACATTTTCAATAAAAATAAAAAAAAACCAGAAAAATCACAGTGAGTACTGCCTTGATAGAAATCTACCAGTAACTACAGTAACTACCTCTAGTTGCTTTGCTGCTGACAGTCCCAGTGCAATATTAGCTTATGTATAAACAAACATTTGAGACAAGCAGGATGTATGATGTCATTTCACCTGTGGCTCTGGAGGTTTTATGCTTTGAAAGCAGAATCAAGGTGTCCCAGACAACAGACCATTTGTAGAAGTGTTTTTTCAGCAAGCAGTATCTCTGAGCAGACTGTCTGCCCCTGCTCTCTCTCCTAGCCCAGCAGCAGCAGTGACTGATCCTCAGGTTTTTTAATGAGCAGTGGCTGACAGTCAAGCTTTTTCAGTGTTGGCTATTACCAACTCATCTTTGAAGCTGGAGGGTTTATCTTTTTCCTGTATAAGATAACAGAGCATGGTATCCATCCAAAAGTTTAATTAATTTCGAATATTATTAAGCTCTTCAGATTAGTTATCATATGGCACTGAGCTCCACAGGTTAGCAAGACATGATGTAAGGAACAGGAAAGCAATTTTTAATTAATGTTCAGGGCATTGAGCATCTCTCTTTTCCTGTATAGTGGTGGTCAAAATAAACACTACCCACCTTGCTCCCTGTAAATTATCACATATGACATATACATAACCTCACAAACACTACTACCTGACTGATTTTTCCAATACCAGTGGAAAAGTATTTCCCCTCTATTTTCTTTGTGGAGCACTGTTTGCAGTTTGGAAGCATGAGATGAGACTATGCACTGCTCTAAGCCTGGGGACTTGTCTCAACACACAGCTGCAGCTACAGCAGAAGCTACTAGGGAGTAGAAACCTTTCCTACACAGACTTGCACAACTTGGGCTGTGTGTGCCAGGTGCCCACCCACCTGTGAGATCCCTAGGGAACAACCACAGAGTCTTCTCTTACACTCAGCTGCTTGAATAATTTTGAGCCAATCACAAGTTTTACACAGCTCATACTGTTCAGCTACTGCTAAATTATTCCAATTTATTAGTAACTATACTTAACAGCTGTGTGAGGATGGAGTCTTAAAATATACCTAGAATTAACTGTGGCACTCTGAAAACCAGAGCACCTTCCAAAGCTTTTAAGAAATGTATGAGAGAGTAATTTCCTAATTCATTCATGTTAATCTGCACAGATGTGCACAGCTCAGTTTTCCTTCACAGAAGCTGCACTGCTTTGCCCCTGCTGTGTTAACTTCATTAACAACTACATTTAACTTGGCTCACTTTGTAACAATAAAACAAGGCTGTAAATTTAGCAACCAGATTTTGTGTTTTGCTGTTTGTATTTTCCTTGCATAAATGAATGTTATAGCTCTAACAGCCCAATTATTTTTGAACCATACTAAGCTCTTCTGATTAGATATCACAGGGCACTGAGACCCAGACCTCAGTAAGATCATCCTCCCCCAGTCTTTGAAGGTATCTTTTACTGCAACCTGTTTTTCTAACTGGTTATAATGAGAATTATTTTTGTACAGTAGCAGCTTCACCAAACTCCTTCAGTACACTTAAAATGATTACTGCTCCACTTCCCACTAATATGAATCACCAAATTATTCTAGTATGCCAACTTCAGTAAGCCAGTCTTTCATTACACTTGATTTTCTAAAACTAAAAAAGATTTCCCCAACAGAATCAGTAAGGAAGTCTGAAGGAAGACACCAAATCTCAGGAGTCCTTATCCTTCTGAACCATTCTCTTAAATGCATTATAAGCAATCTAGGAAAGGAATTTTGTCAAAGTTCTGTTCCCAAAACAGCTGAAGTTTGGCAGCTGCTCAGCTGCTGTTATTGTTTGGCCCCTTTTCATGTTTCCTCATAATTGCCATCTTGGCTACTGGAATCTCTTGCTCTCTCCTAAAAAAGCAATCCTGAAGATCCATGGTATACCAAAAGAATGTATAAGAATGTATGTATGTATAAGATTAAAAAAAGTGTGGAAGTTACAAAGCATGACAGTGTATCTACAGTTAAATGGCATCTGGAAGGCCAGATTACTGGTACACTTTGGGGAAATAAAGCATTTTTTTCCTAATCATGTTTTGAGTTCCTACCTCTCTAGCACATCCTCCACAACCCTGATACATTTCACCTCTATTCTACAGAGAAATTTCACCTTGCTAAGTAAAACCTACTGGGCAAGCAACTTTTATTGTGTACCAAGTCTCTGAGGTATCACTTTCTAATCTAACACTGAATGATCTTTGCTTGTTCTTCCTCTCCTTATAAAACAAATAATCAGGGGATATAAAGTCATTTGTCTTATTTAGAAAGCTCATTTTTAATTAAAAAAATGCCAAACAATAAAAACTAACCAACCAACAACAAAAGCCCCTATCCCAATCATTTTCCTTTCCTCTACCTTCCTTAAACCCAGACAGAAACTGCTTGGAGATAGACAAGGAACCTCACAGAGAGGAAGTTCTGAGGAGGGAATGGGTGATTTTGAAACTGTAATAAACCAGTAAAGATCAGAGAACCCCCTGAGTCTGCCACATGTTTGAAAAACACAACATTCTCGGGAGTACCCCTGTTTCCTACTGATTGTGGACAGGACCACTGGAGAGCAATTCATCCCATCAGCTCAGACACCTCATTCAGGGTGGGATGAAGAGCCAGCAGACAAATCTGCCTCTCCTCAGCTATCACAGGGGGTGCAGAGACACTTTCCTGCTTTATTTTCAGACACTAAGAATTAGGTGAGATGAAGCCCACTTTTAAAAATGCTACTTCTGCAAATACCATATTAAAAAAACCAACTCTTAAATATTTGCATTAAGAGGAGTTTATGGCAATAATGGCAACATATGAAGAGTACTTTGTTCCTAGAAACAAAAATCAATTTTCAGTGGGATTTGGAATGGACTTTTTTGGTTAATACCTGTAGATACAGAAGAACCTTCACTGCTAATTGCCCAATTAATACAGCTCAGACTAACTCTTCTTTCACATCAAAACCTATCTAACCTTTCCTGATAGAATTCTATGTATGAGCAGAAATCTGTTTAGTTCTATCCAATGTAACAATTATTTCGATGGGAAAGGATTTAGAAGAGAACACTGACAATTAAAAATACCAAGATATGTCACTAAGACAAAATCTGGAATCAAAACACCAATGACAAGTGAACAGCAACACATACAAGTATCAATGATAAGCTCAAGACATCACCCCTTCCCTTCAAACAGCATTTTGGATACTACAATTTTGAAGATTCTAGCTCCAGGACACCCCAGTGGACAAAGTTTCTTTCTGTGCACAGAATGTCTTACACTACAACAGTGGTGGTTCAGCTTGGAGCAAGGCAGGAGCATTTCCTTCAGTTGATTCCTAAGCTCTCAAGGACGACCAAAACTGAAGCACTGGACTCACAAGGGAACCTTGGCACAAGTCACAAAGCAGAGAGGACAATGATGAGAAGATGATGATACACTGCTGCCACCCAACCTTATGACCTACAGCCACACTGTGTAGCTAAGATATCAAAGACTGAAATTTGGATCCTTCCTCTGCAATTCACAGCCAGGGCCAAAATTCAGTCTCTTACCTTTCATATTCAAAGTCTTAAGAATGGGGCTTGGGAAATCTCTTGCTAGAGATATTCTTTGTATCAGCTGGCTAAATACTTGGTAGTCCTCCGAAACAGTGATTCAACATTTTTGACAGAAAAGGAAAAGAGGTGTCAACCCCCTCTTATTAAAATCAGTGATGATTAACTGTATTGTAAGACTGCAGTACTTGTGCTAGAACAAATCTGTAACAGGAGTTTCCTCTCCTAATAACATGACCAAATCTGAAGCTTCTATTCTCATTAAGCCAAAGAGGAAATTACCTGGGATTCACACATCCCACAGAGATGCTCTACAGGACAAACTCTCTCACAGTTATTATCATTTGTTAACAGCACCAAACACTTGACATTTGGAATTGCCCAAAATAGTATTTCAGTCATTGCAATTTTTGGTGGCGGTGGTTGAGGGAAGAAAGCCAGAGAGGGTAAAATTAACCTCAATCTACTCCTACTCTACTCTTGAAATACATGATTTCCTGAAAAAACCTATTTCTTTGACTCATTATTCAGGAATTCTACGCAAGCAACCTACTCAGTAAGAACTGAAAAAGAACCTGTGTCACAGTAGAAACCATTGGTCTATCTGAGGAAAGGTAACTCTTTACTGTAATTACAAAAATTTATAAAGTAAAGATGAAAAATTGATGTGGTTTTTGGTTTGTTTTTTTTATTATCGTGAAATATGCATTCATATATTTCATATGAGCCATATTTTCATGCAATGCATTCATTGTCGTAGAAATCTGGTTTCTGTCTCAACTTTCATATGGGAATTTTAAAACAGATTCCAATCATTAAAAGAAACCCAAAAGACAAAGCTGAAACACAAAAAAAGCAAAACCACCGAAACAAAATCAAAACACATCAACCAACACATTTCCCCCCAAAAAAAACCTGAAACACAAAACCTCCAACACACTGATACCTGTACAACACACAGACAAACACAAAATTATTCAGGCTGGGAAGGACTGCAGGAGGGAGAAGCCTGAAGGAACAAATAGACAGGACACTGCTGACAGAGAACAAAGTAATGCAGAAAAGCATGACATGATTTAACCATTTGATAGCCTGCAGTCGTGCTGGGAAACACAAGGTTCACTGCACTGTACTAACATGGACATCCAGGATTCCTGCATACTTCTACGAGTGTTGTGGAAAAGGGAAAGGGGCTGAGATGAGCCCCTGGTTGTAAGAAATAGCCATGTGGAGAAGAGTGGGGAACATGTGAGGGAGGAATAAATTGCTCCTAACTACAAGCAAAGGATTCCTTATCAGCCATGGAAGCCTTCCCAGAGCAGCCAAGCTGAGGCCCCGGGGGCAGAGAACAGCTGGTGCTCTCACAGTGAGTGCCCACAGCCTCCTGGAAAGAAACTGCAGTCTGGACTTCTGCCCCCAGGTCCATGAGCCAGCAGCAACACCCATCCTATTTACACTGCCCACATGCAACAGCAAGAAAGCTGGTTCTCCACAGATCCACAGAAAAGACAATTATGTAGGTTTGCCACACCTAAGCGTGGCATACATTTCAGCTTTTTTAATTAGATGTGGATTAGCAGAAGAATGCCTGCAGTAACTTTTAATATATTAGTAGTTTTATCACTACTTATGTTCTTCC
This sequence comes from Thryothorus ludovicianus, assembly GCA_013397245.1. NCBI lineage: Eukaryota > Metazoa > Chordata > Aves > Passeriformes > Certhiidae > Thryothorus > Thryothorus ludovicianus. Next base: position 1,039,164 of record VZTB01012666.1, read on the forward strand.
TCATGAGCTAGTTCAACTACACAAAACTTTAGCATTTGGTGTTTACAAAGAGAAGAATCAGGAAATTAGAGCCAGTCATTTAATTATAAGATTGAATTTTAATGAAATGAACAGAAAACCAGATTAGCAGAATATATAAAGGAACATCTATCCCACAACAGTAATTAATATTCATTTTGCCATTTTTCTACCTAGCAAAGGAAAGATTGCTTTACTTGACATCATCAAAAAACGCTGCATTTCCTCAGTCCTTTCAAGAGTCATGTCTCGACCCACTCTTGGGAAAAGTCTTACTCATGTTCTCAAAAAGAAATTCAAGCCTTAACATGCCATAATAATGGACAGTATTGACCAAAATGACATCCAAACACTTTAGGAAGCAGAGTCTTCAGCCCACTGAAAGTGCACTACACTGCAACCTGCAAATGCAGAGAATGTCATTACACACTGGATTGGTAAAGACATGCAAATGTGCATAACCTGACACTGGGAGTGGCAGTCCCTTTTACAAAGAACCCTTTCCTAAAAGCTAGAATCAGAAACTGCTGTTGAAACACCACCCATAATTGCTTATATTTTTTGCATGGATACTGCTCTCATCCAGCAATCCTGAATCCATGATTTTGTCTGAAACGGAGAGATAAAAGGAAAAAAGAGCTAAAATTTTCCTGTAAATGCTGCAGCTCAAAGCACTTCCACACATCCTCCTCCCCAAGGTGACTGAGAGGAACAAATAAGTTCCACCCCAACACGCTGCAAATCGATTCCCACAAATAGGCACTGAAAGCCCTAGGAAGCATTTCTGCCTTGCTTGCTTCAAGTCTGGATAAATGCAGAGTTAGCAGGGACTCAGCTGCAGTAGAGGTCAGGATGCAGCTCTCTGGTGGAGATGCCTGGAAAATGGGCTTGGCAAGCAGGAATTTGTAATCTTGCACAGCTAGAAGTAGGCAAATATCCCAGGCACAGGCTGTGCTCAAGGCTACAGTCGTAGCTGGCAGGGGGGAGAAGCTTCCCTTAATATATTCTATTTGATGCAAGAAGTTTGAAAAACATTAAGAATGAAGTTCTACTGTTTGAGATTCTTCCCATTAGAGCCATATTTTCAGAAATTTTGAAACTGGTTTTAGGCTTTTTATTGACTCACTGGTTAAAATGAGCAGTTGTCTCTTAAACATGCTTTTATTATTTCCTACAAACAGATCCAAAGTCTCATCCTCTAAAATTCAGCAAAGACAATGAAAATCTCTCTTTGTGGACAAGAGATATATACAAATCACCTTTAACTAGCCTAATTGCCTGAGTTTTACTTTTTGCATTTTAGTGCTATGTATTACCTATCACTGATTCATTAATTGCTCCACTAAGCCCTCAAACCTCATGCAAAGAATGACCACTATTTGTGAATGAGGAGTCACATAATGGAGATAAATATCCCTCCTCTGGAACAAACCGGTTCTTCATCTTGTGGTTTATGCTCCATTCAATTTAAGTTGGTCTTTTGTCTTTTAACTGTAGTTCCACATGCCAGGCCCTGTTTTCCAGAACAGATTTTCAGGTGCACAGTAAAATATTTCACTTAAGCCAAGGAGAGTGTGATAAGGACTCTAAAGAGCACTCCCCTGCACCATCAGGCTCATTAAGTGCTTTGGGAGATGGTAGAACCTGTTACAATTAACAAAGATGAAGACACTGTAGATGGTAGCTAATAAAAACTGTTCTATTCTACAAAAAAAAAAAAAAGAAAATTATTCATTTGTAGATTCCTTCTTTGAATTCAAATTTGATCACTTGCCTTAAGCATGGAGGAAAAACTGCAACTAACAGTTTCTTAATATCAGCTTCAATCATATGCTAAACTCCTAAAGAAGTGACATAAGCCAAAGTAATACCTGAACACAGAAAGAAAAAGAAAAAGCTTCTGAAATACTGTCCTAGTTATGAAAAAATCCAGGGCACTCCTTTTTGCCTATCCTCCCCAAAAAACATGGTCAACCAGAGAGCATTTGAGAGGCTACATTTATACATATATTTCAGCCCTAAATACATGAAAATCCACTTTTAAATATTAATCCTTTTTATTGCAATGCAAAGTATAAATATCTACATCAGAATAAACAGAAGCAGTAATTTTTCTCATGCTGTCATTCACTGAATGTTTGCTATCACAATGAAAACTCTACAAGGTTTCCAATTTATAGCTGATTATGTTAACCAGATTTGGCTTAAGATATTCATGGTCAGCTGTTGGCACTTTAAATAAACAAATTTAAAATGAACTTGTCATGCTTAAAATGAACTTAATGAACTGAATTTATCACTGCCAATTTCTTTTTAGGGTTTCTGGCCAAATAAGCTCAGAAAGAATTGAAAATATATCCAATACCAGTGTTTTGCTTACAAATGCTTTCGAGTATCAAAATCAAGTTGTGAAATATAAGCCTACACACAGAAAGCAAATAAATTTCCCACTTCACTGTGAATGACTTTCATCAAGATCTATTACACATATTAGAAATAAATTGTGTTTGCAAGCTGCATAAACCTGTATTTAAGGTACTGTTAGCATATATTCAAACACTATTTTTCTAATCAGGGCATCTGCGAGGAAGTCACAGAATACTAACAGTTCTTTGCACAAGCAGCAGTAGTTTCTTGGCATAACCCAGAGGGTATCTGTGCCTTGCAGCCAGCACTCCCAAGCTTTACCCACACCAGTAACACCATCACAGAGAAAGACCTGCATCTTAACCCAACAACTGCCCCACCTGGGGTCACAACATCCACAAATTCTGAGTCCCATCAGGCCTTTTGAAAGCAGTGAAGCTTGGCTAGCTAGAGACCAGTTTTTCACTGGTTTCTGTTTGTGATATGTGCATCAGTGCTGGGCCTTGGGTGAAGGCAGAGAGGGCACACACAGCCCACTGGGTTTTGCCCTTGCAGTACCCCAAACACAAGATTCCAGCTACCTCACCTCCTCCTAGCTGAGGGCTGAGAAGGGAAAGAGGCATATCCTTGCTGCTGCTTCAGTTCCTTATGAACTGCTGAATCCCCACAGCAAGAACCTCCAAACTCTATAAACAGGGAGGAAGCAAATGCACATTACACATGCTAAAGAATGAAGTTTCTGGAAAATTATTCTTCTGCTGATTTGAGTTGCCACAATTAGTGACTCCAAACAATAATACATTCTGTTGGTTCATATTTGTAGGTACCACAGGCAATACTAGTCTGTCACCTGCAACATTCACCTGGGATGCTTCTCAGGTGTTTTACACGTGTGGTACAAATAGAACTGAAAGGGCTACAGACTTATATGATAAAGTGGCCTTGTATTCTCAGTGCTCTTGATCCTGCAAAAACTAATGCAGATAGTGTAGTGAAGCACCTGGTCCCATTCTTACAACTTAACAGGGCTGCGAAGTGTTGCCTAAATTCCGAATGCACGAGGCTTGAAAGGGGGAAAATAATTTAACTAACCAGACACAGAAAGGCTGATGCCTCCTCAGTCAAGGTGGAACTGAGAATCCATCCATCTGAAAATTTCAGATGGGTTCTCTCTGGGCACACCTGATGGAGATGATCCGTGACAAGGGCCCAAACCTCTCTCATCAAGTAGATGTTAACTACAGCCAAGACATTTTAACACAGCCTTATGATGATGTCACAAGGGGTGGAAAATGAGAGTCTGAAATTGATATCCCAAGAGAGAGCAGAGATCTTTAAGGGCAAATGACTGACTGAGGGAAGTACTGCAGGGCAAGGGGGCTGAGGAAGAAAAACAGCAACAGGCACAAATGACAGCTAGGCAGGGCCTCAGCCAAAAGAAAACCCAGGCTGGTATTCCTGACATGTTCTGGAAGCTAAAACAAAGACTGAGAATTGAGCAAGAGGAACAAGCATATGGTTTGAGAACCCAGTCAATTTGATCATGTAATCTGAATTACACAGAGCTGTTCTTGCCATTAATCATTACCTCTCTCCTATAGGAGGAAAGCAAGCATGCCCTGCTGAAAACAGCATTCTGACTTCAGGCAGGACACAGGAAGCATTTGAGCACCAGGTGCAGGACTTGGTGCTGCCACCTCAAGGAGAGAGGCAAGGAGCCCAGAGACAAGCAAGGAAGATTCTAACATTGAAGAGTGCAGTTAAGGAGAGGGATCTTCACAAGGATGAATGCTTATCCATGTGATTCCCACAGAACCTGCTATCCCACCAGCAATCCTGTACCAGTCCATTTGGCCTCAAAGCCAGCAGGAACAGAGGAAAGGAGACAATATGAGGATGGAAACTGATGAAGGACACAGCTCAGCCCGTAACTGCCTAACTGCTAGGTGGCAGCAGAATGCAGAATATCCTGGAGCATTAGGCATCTCGTCCCAGGAGATGCTTATTCTGCTCTCCCAGGAAGCTGTACAAGAAACACAGCATATTTAACAAAGTCCTCTCGGGAGCTGAACTCATCACCCTGCAGCAGAGGAACTTGGTTCTCTCACACACCCAAGAAACAGCTCTTCATGGTACAGGCAGAATTTCCCCTACTTCCAAGCTTCTCCTAGAAGGAAAATTAGATCAGAGTAAAGCCAGAAGTGCAAACATACATGCAACAGCTGAATGAAGTAAATTGTGATTGGTAGATATGATAGGGACATAGCTAAACTGTCTCTCCACAGGCTAAAGCACCAGCAGCAGCNCAGGGACATAACACTGCTGCTGTGTGAAAATAAGAAGAATATCCAACAGCTTTGGAAATATGCTGTTTCCAAGCAGAGGACAGACATAGGGCCTCGGCCTTGCTTCCACATAGCAGCTAAACTGTTTCCCAACAGGCTAAAGCACCAGCAGCAGCACTCCAACTGAGCTGAACTGACATAACATACTGGGACCTCTGAACAGAATCAATCATGGACACAGAAAAGGAAAACAGATGGTCTGATGTTCCCTACAAGAAAGTTGACATCATGGTCAACTTTCACACCAGATGTGGTAACAGCATTTCAAAAGTTTTAAGTAGTATGGAGAGCAGAAATGCTTCAGCTGCACACTCCAGAGCTGAGAAGTAGAGCAGAAATGTGGTTTTGCTCTTTTCTCTGGAAGAGAAGCTGCTTGAACTGCTTATTTGCCTAGGAATTGGAAGGTCTAACCAGGTTGAAACTAGAATTGTCACATCTGCAAGGAATCCAGGTGTCAGCTATCAGGACACAACAAATGCTTTCTTTAGCAGAATTTTCAGAAGCTGCAGCTCCTGGTCTCACAAACCCATGGCTGAAAAGCTCTGACAGAGCATCAGCTCCAAGCAACTGAGTAACAGCATGTGAGGGCTCTGGCACAGACCCACACAAGTGGCTTATACAAGAAGGACATGACTTGCAGAGCAGCTGCTTGTAACAGGACTGGTAAATGGAATTACAGCCAAACTCACAAAATTGCAGAAAGCCAGTAAACATGTATTCAAAGACTATCAAGGTGTTCAAGGAAAAAAAAAAATCAAATCAAAGAAACTGATCACAAGGTAGGCTTTTTTTAATCAGACTGTTGAAAGGAGCTCAAATGCCACAGTGAGCAGTGCAGGCGTTAAGAATGAGGGAGGCAGGTGACACACTAAAGATGCTGAGGAAGCAAAGCATTCTTTGATCTGGAGATGATGCACCATCTGGTCAACAAGCACTCCAGCTATTCCCCAACAAAACAGTCTCTTGGCCATATACCAGAAATTGGAGGTCACAGCACTAGTAATTAATTTCTTAATTTCTCAATGGTCGGAAGAGGGAAGCAGCCCAAACACATGACTGTTTGGAGAAGCACATTAATTGGAAATGTGCTGGCACAATACTGACAAGAACTGACATAAAAACAGCTTTAGAGACATGCCAGAACACGATGCCTCAGCACCTCAATGGACAGAAGGAGGCAGAGGGGAAGCTCTCTCCCTCTCTCACCATCACCACCACTCTGACACAAAACCCTGACCAGAAAGCAGGCACTCACCTACCTCCCAGCCCTGTGCTCATATGACACATCACAGTCACCTTAAAGGAAAACCAGAAAACTTTATACCAAGCCAGCCTCCTATAAAAGTTTAAAATAGCAATGCTATCATCTCTTGGTTTTTTTTCTTGACACTGAAAATTCACTGTTGAAGCAGGAGGGAGACTCAGCTTTCCCCGCCTCTCCCTCAGACAGGCAGCCAGGGTTACGTGTCCCCAGTGCATGTTAGAAACCTCAGCACTGGGTAACTAATGAACACTTACACAACTACAGTGCAGACAAAGAATGTGAGCTTTAATGTGACCTGAAATTAATAAGGCCAGATCCACAGCTCATATGAATGTGCCCTGAGATTTCAGCACGAAGTAACTTCCAAATGCCTTGTCTGCATTGGCTCGGTTTGTTTCTTTAACCCTAAGCTGGCTTACACAGGGCAGCCAGAATGAAGTAAAAGTATGCTTGTAATTCACTAAGAAAGCAATATTATTGTTAGCAATGAGGAAAAAAATACAATCAAGAAATCTTCCAGATACCTCTGTAGTACAGATAAGCACATAAACCTTGGATGGAATTCTGACATAAAAGAAGCTTATCTTAGATATTCTAAATGAATTCTTATTTTCTTTTGTTTAAAGCAGCCTTCTTTAGGAAAAAACCCATCAAACTTATTATTTTAGCCAAAAGAAAAAGAATTGTCTCAAATATTTTTTCTGTAAAAAAAATTCTGAAAAAATGTTTTCAAAAAGTAATAAAATCTGTTTAAATTTTTCACTCATAATACAATTTAATTTCTTCATCAGCTGCAATAAATTTATTTTCTAATCTTTATTAGTTTTGCATCTCTATATCATAATATATATATTTTCCTTCAAAATAAAAAAGGAAGAAGCTCCAATAGCAACTTTCTCTTACAAAATCCTAGGAAAACCACCATTCATAGTTCTCAAGGTATTCTAAACACTTGGATAGTGGGGTCTCCAGTCTCTCACCTGCTCTCTTTCATGATTTCACTGTGTAACTGTCAACATTTCTGTAAGTTATATTAATTCCACTTGTTAGTGCCATTGATTAATTCAGTAATACTACTCAGGGAAAAAAAATTATACAAAGTTAGATTGACATTAGACTGAAAGACACACTTTGAACACACAAAGATGTGTTGACAGTAATAAAAAACATAGTTGGGAAGATGGTCTAAGTACATATTATTTAAAGTAAAAAACTAATCTCCTGTTTCAGCTCTTCACTAAAGCTTGACAGAAAATAAGATTATCTCTTTATCCAAAGTAGAAATCTGCAACATTTTTATAATTAAGAGTATTATTTCTTATTGCAAGGGACACAGTCCCTGTTCTTTGGTGCATCTGACACGAGCTGTCAAAAATCAGGAACTCACATTTATATTTATGTACTTACAGTACTGGTGCTTTGCACCTAAGAAAACACAGAGCCTTTTATCTAGATATGCCAACACTTATTTCTTAATTAGTGATTTTCACAAGCTAAACAAAAGCAAATCAGAACAACCATAAAAAAGCCTAAAATTCAAACTGGAGGTTACAGTTTAACAATGAAGACCATGGATAGAAACTGTAATTTTCAGTCAACAACCTTTAACTAAATTTGATATTTAGCAACCACAACAAGAACATTCTTGTAATGATGTAAAATAGAGGAATGGTTAATACAATTCAACACAAAAACACAGGATAAAATAGCAGTATGCACATTACCTTAGCATTCTCAAGCAGAACTTCATCTCTACCCAGGCCAGGTCCTATGACAACTGAGTGAAGCCGTGGTAACCACTTTTCCACCTCATGGACAGCATTGGCACTATCACTACAAGGAAGTGTGAAGAAAAAAAAAAAAAAAAAAGAGGGAGATTTAAAAAGGCTTCCCTTTAGTATTCTCAGAAATTGAGTTCAAGATGCAAGACAGAAAGAGGTATTGCTATCTTGAGTGTCAGGCAATTTTATCCTCCAGATACCAAGAATTTGTGACCCAGGAAATATAGAACTGTTGTCCCAACAGCTAAAATGAAAAATTCCTCTCAATTCCTTCTTTAGGGGATAGCACATAAAAATGAGGAGGTAACTGCAAGTATCTACTACAGTTGTTACAAAATAAAAAAAACCAAAAAACATCCAAACAGGAAACCAACGATTTTTAGAGTCTGTCACAATTCCCTATTTAATGCTTCTTTGCAGAGGTTATACCTTGGAGAGAGATCCACCATCTCACAGGTATATATTGCAGCTTTCTGGAAATGATGCAATTGTTTATTACCCCACATGGCAGAATGATAAATCTACTCATATGCTTTTTTGTCAGTTGTTTCATAAGAATTTGTTCCAACTGAATTACAGCCAAATTGTCCCCTTTCCCCAAAAGGCAACAGGAGAAACAAGCTATTTGGTATGGGTATTATCTCCCTGTAATGCTTAAAATTTCTATAGCATTCTGGGTTTTGTCTACATTGGAAAAATGATGAGACAACTCACTGCCAAATATAGCTGCCACAATACAGCATTCAACCACTGACCAGAACTGTTTATTTTGTTCTGATCAGTTTTGTTGTGTAAATAGGTCAGAATATTTTGAAAGCACTGTCCAGCATTTGCAGTTAATCCTTACTGACAGTATGGAGAGAAAATTCAGCCTCCCTCCCTCCCCATCTCTGACGTTAATGACAACAATAAATGAACATTTTAACAGAAGCACAGGGGAATAAAACTCCCTGTAGGTTGAGCAAGGGGGTACTGCTTCACAGTATTGCTCAGATTACTGTAAGATTGCAATACTCCAACAAAGCTGTATTATTACAGACAAAAGCCACTGCGTGTTTTCCATAACCAGCAGCTGTCCTGATGGGATGCAGCACTTGGGAACAAGTGTTTAGGTTGTGTCTGGCAGAATCAGCAAATTCCACAATGATTTCTGCAAGTGCCAGGCAGGAGCCCAGAGCTTTAGCAGCTGCAGGGAGCGAGGCATCCCACCCAGGGGTGCAGGGATGTGGAACCTGGCACAGCCCAGAGACCCTTCGGCTGGACAGAAGCTGCTCAGGGAGCCCAGAGGTGCCCTGTGCCAACAACACAACACAGGTCTCCCAAAACAAGGCTGCTGGGGGGGAGTGATGACCTGCTGCAAGGGCAAGGGAGACAGGGAAGCACGGCAGGACAAGGCTGTCCCTGGAGCAGTCCCCTGTTTCGGCAAGCTGAACCTCCACTTGAACGCTGCAGCTCCCTCCCTCCTCCTCTACCTCACATGGAAACTGGAGCAGCTCAAGAACTGTTAAACACCTCACTTTTCTTTTTACTTACCCCTGTACAATCTCCTATCAATTTATGATGTAGACAGAGGCTGGAAATAAAAATTATTCAAGAAACAGCTAAAGAACTAATAAAAAAAAAACAAGCCAGGTCTTTAATATGTGGTAGGTTGTACATGTGAAAAACTGCCTGCAAACCAAACTCTAATTAAACACCACCATTTCTGAATGCACACCACTTTTGTTTGTTAACATACTGAACTTATTTTGAGCAATCTCTCTCTCTATATATATACATATTCATCAAATAAATATATCTAGATACCATGTACCATGCAGTAAGAATACAGCACCTTCTAGATATATAAGGATGTCTGGATTCAACATACCTTTGGATAGTACAAGCCAAATGCATTAAAAAAAGCTTCATTAAACATAAGCTAAGAATAGAGCCATAGGTATAGTATCATAAATGCTCTGCTCTTCTACTAAGATTACCTGCAAATAATCTAACTATAAAAAAATCTGTCAATTTATTTATATTCAGAATTGAAATAAGATAATTTTGTCTAAAACTCAATTGATAATGTGCACTTTCCAAAACAAAGCCATCTCTAGGGAAATAAACAGTCCAATATTGAGCCACTCCTGCACACTTTGCCTCTGGTAATAATAAAAAACCTACTGTGGAGCTTTTCATCTTCAAAGCATTTTACAAATATTATGTTCAATTTTCCTTTGCAACGTCACATCAAGAAGCAATCCAAGATGTGAAAGGTCAAGAGATTAAAAATGGTGATAATGACTACTACATTGCAAAACCAGCTATAAAAACATGCTGCAAGGTAACGGACAGATTTTGAATCTTCATAAAGAAAGCAGAAATATACTGTTTCACAACAGCATCATGCCAGCTTCACTTCAAGACACTGGATGTTCACAACAGCTGTGGCTATGCTACGGACACTGTACCACTATCCTGTACCTACAGCTGCTCTGGAAGTGGAAGGGCTGTTGTGTTATCTCAGTTTATGTCCACATATCCACATCAAACCAGCAGCATTTTAAAGCTGACAGGGTACAAACGACCAACAGGCAGCTTTCTTCAGGCAGGGGTAAACCTTGAATGCTCCTGACCATGGGATTCAGCACAAAGGCAGAAATTCCTCTAGCTCTTAACCGCTCCAGTCTACACATGATGTTTAAACACAATTAGAAAAGCTCTCTGAGATCAGATGGCCTCTGCACTCTCCAGCTCCAAACAAAGCTCAACTTGCCTGTTGGGCACAGATCTTGAACCATGGTAATTCCTCATCAATGAAAAAAGTGGTTGGGAAAGTCTAGTTGGCATGGGTCAAAATCCATGCTAAGGATCATTTGGATAACTTGCATGTACAGATAACTGTGCCTGGGTACTGAGGAATAAATATTTCTTGGCAGAATTTAGTTTATCATTGCAGAAAAAGTCAATACTTCTTGTTTGACTCTGGATCAAAATCAGACAAAAATGCCTTTGGAAAGAAACTACTTTGGAGGCACCAGCACAGAAGACCATGTCAGATCCTCAGCTGTTCACAGCATACTACGCTCACACAAAGAACACAGTTAACATCCTTTGTCACTTCATGCCAATTTCTCTGCCTGGTTACTAACCTGATCTCAAACATCTACTTTTAATTATCACCTCCACTGCCCAAGACATTGAAACAACAACTGAAATTAGTGCTGTGTTTAAAAAAACCTGACACTTCTCTAGAAAGGTACGAGGTATGAAGAAGACATTCTCTTGATCAAAAGAAATGTGATCTTCAAGCTTTGACAGAAACGAATCAAGTAAGCAAGACTCACTATTGTCTTTAGAGGTGCAGAGCCATATGATATCCAACTAGATTTTTTTCCAAAAGAGATATCACAAATGCAATATCCCCAATCTAAAGCACAAAGCTAGTAATAATATAAAGAGGAGGAAGAAAATCTCTTAAGGCCAGAAGTAGACAGCATTTCAATTTCCGAGAAGAGGGTAAAACCTTTGAGAGAGACTTTGATTAAATAAAAATCTGTGATTTTCCAAAATAAATCAAGTTTTTTTGGAAGGTGATAGGACAAGACTTTGTAAATTAGTGCCTTTCCCCTAATATAAAAATACAAACTCTGCACCAAGGACATACACAATAGAAATAATTGGGAGGCTGAATCCTAGCAGTAACACCTGTAAACATGGAGAGTAAACTACAGTACCACTGTGTAAATGTGTGCAAAAAGAATTCTAGTGATAAACCACATCAGGGAATAAGTGGGGAATGAACAGATCTTCAACAGCTACTTCCAGCTAATCACTATGTGTTATGTGACATGTTATCAGATGCCATTCTGAAGAAAATCTAGATTATGACAGCTGACTGCTGTTCAATCAAGCAACTAAGCAACACCCCTCCCAAGTCCCAAACACTTCCTCAAAACCTTAGCTTGTCTGCAGAGCAACCACTAAACCTCTGACTGCACACAAAGAACTATCACAGGGTAAATACATAAATAACTGCAAGACAACAGAATAATTAGTAAGAAAAACTGAAGGTGCCTCTGTAACTTGTGTCATATCTTTGAAGCTGCAAAGATAAGAAAGTCTAAAGCCAATGTCAGCAATCACTGAATCAACTTCACATGTTGTCCATCAGCCAGATTTAAACAAACAGGAAAGCACACAGAGGGGGTTACATGGAGGCACACGAGGGAAAAGGACACCAGAGATGGGGTGTGATCAGCCTTCCTTGGCCATTAATGAGAGCTAAGGGGAGGCTGAGATGACTGATGATCTCTTGGGAAGGCAGACACAACACCTTTATCATTTGCTGTCCCTGAAGCTGCTGGGTAGACAGGACCAAGATATGGTGTTCAGTATCTTGCATGTTTATCTTTTTCCTCTTTTCTTTGCTTCCAGAATGTATTGAGAAAAGTACTTTCCATGGTAAAATATACAAGGATTCTTCAAATTAAACATCACTGAGTCTCTAAAATGGTGAGGACAAATTTTCTTTGCAAATTATTAGTGTCTTTAGATAACTTTTGCCACATTAAACTTCATGAAGTTCAGTGAATGCAAGGCACTGTCCCTGGATTAGGCCAATTCTAGGTATGAGTACAGACTGGAAAAAGTCACTGAGGGCAGTCTTGAGGTGAAGAGCTAATAAAGAAAGACGAACTAAGCTAAGCTTTTTGCTCTTCTATATTTCACCATCACACAATAAAAATTATCCTAAAACACAGTTCTGCAGACCTTCATCTTAGGGAAAGCTTGATGAAATAACCTTTCCAAAAACAAAGAAAAACTCCTAACCTTAAAAAAAAACAAACAAAATATCCTCAACAAACACTAAAGATGGTGGCTACTGCCCTAATATCACCCACAGTTCCTAAGCATCTTCTACAGCTGTTTTTAACAGATATCTGACAGGTGCCATTTGCTTGAAAGTCTGCTCTAAGTTGGTGACTGCCCAGAGTGGGGGGGGACACTTGACAGCTAGGATCTGAAACATCACTCCCATCCCCAAATCTGAAAAGAAGTAAAATTCTGTTTCATGCTGCATTTTATTCAAAGACTGGCTTTTACCAAATGATCAAAAGCCACCAAGCAATAGTTTTAAATAATCATAGAAAGCTCTAAACACAGCAGCTTTCCCCATTCAGGATGAATGACAGTTTCTGTCATTGCTTTCAAGAGGAGGGAAAGGAACAAGAGATAAGGTGCAGCCTTGTCAAGTTTTACATGGAAACAAGAAAATGTGAAGCAAAGTCAGCAAGGGTATAACCAGGAGCTACAGAAAGAGCAGATAAGCATGACTGACAGCACAAACAGGAGGCAGCAGGACTGCAGCACTTCACAAGGAGGCAGAGCTGGTACCACCTTAGTAATCAGAGATGTGGTTTGGACAACAGAAAATGCCAATCAGTGGGACCTCCTGCTAGAGAAGAACACAGGACAAAAGCAAGACTGCTGTCACCTGAGTGACTATATGGCTCCTCATGGGAGATTTGTACATTATTCAAATTCTGCTCATTATGTGTACACACTTGGCATGACTGAGGCAACTCCAAGTGCATTAAAATATACCACTGCACAAGTCTGTTTATGCAAACTCAGACAAAGCCACACTAAGGGGGCAGTTTCATAGCAAACCTACAGACTCCTCTTCAAAGATGGGAAAAAGTTTCTGATCTGAGGAAGAAAGCTTCAGTTTTGTTTCTCCAAACATTGCAGGTAATTATAATTAATGTGAATCAAATGTTAGACCTGCTGACATTTGGAACCTGTCTATAATACAACACATCAGAAGAGCCAAAGATGAACTAGTTCTCTCAGAAGGCTAATTGTTACCAATTGTGGTAAACCTTGGGTGAGGTTTTTATTGAAACTGGAAAAATAAGATAGGGAGTGAAATTATCCTGGAAAGGATGGGTCAAATGAATGAAAAGCAAACCCAAGCAACGCAAAAAAATGCTGAGCATAAAATTAAACTAATTCTCTGTTCCTAGAGTGGCTGTATTTGCCAACATTTAAATCATTTTTCTCGTAAATTAATGCCAAATTCCCCAAAGCCCAAGGGCTTCAGGCAGCCTCTTTCAGCCCTATGAACAGAACTGGAAACAATAGCTTCTTCTGGGGAAGCTCACTGAGCCCATCACCAACTCATGTGTCTCTCACTAAGCACCTCAGCCAGGTAGAGCAAATCGCAGAGACAACATGCTGGCATGAAGCTGTCTGGATGCAATTAGAGAACAAAAAGAGATACATTTACTAAATTAGGATTAGCATATTAAAGTGCTCCCCTAAAACGTTTAGAAGAAAAAAGGGTCATTGTCACCTAACAGGCTGTTTAAATCTTCAAATTGTGTACAATCTGTAAACACTGGATAGACAATACGTATTTTCCAGCTACAATTTGATTAAATAACAGGGAAGAAAATGAAAGAAAAACAAAGAACTTAATGAGAGAAGGATTGAATTCTATTCAAATCAAGTCTTCATTTCCAGACACTGAGTAAGTTAATTTAGACACCAGAAATGAACCTGGTAGGCTTTTTCTGAATAGCAGCAGAAACAACAACCCATTATCCAGGAGAAGCAGGGGTGTCACAAGTTCATAGGAAGGGACTGCTCTTCATGTGCACATACCAGAGTCTTTACTTGCTCCCTATCCTACCTTCGAAGCAGTAGAAGTGTGATGACCTATCCAGGTAAACATTTAGAAAAAAGTGCCATATTGACTATATTTTGAGTTTTTTTTTCATAATGACAACAACTGAAAGTGTTTTCCATAGCTGCTACTTGGACACCAGACTCTCACTTAGGTATCAGATGTCCTTCATTAGGAACTGGGTGGTCACACACTACAGGCATCAGAGCAAACAACAGCCTCTTTAACAATGAGCCCAAATGCACTACACAAACAGGATCACCTCTCTCAGGCAGAGCCTCTTTCATCCTGTGAGAGCCCCAAAGGAGAAGAAGCTGCTGCCTGTTTTCTGAGATTTCTCACACAGACATGACAACAGCACTGAAGGTCAACCTTATCTAGCCTTGTAAAGATACCACAGCTACCAAAACAAGCATTTTATGACCTGCATTTAGATATCTACAAATACTTAAAGCAGTTTAAGTCTTTTTGGATCTCAACCACATTACCACTGAGTATTACAACAACCCTCCCCAAAAGCATAATAACCAAATGTCTTGACCTCTGATTTTCAGAGTTCATGGATGTGATCTTGACCCATTATACTTCATGTGAACTGAACTGATAAATAGAATTTGTCTGTTATTTTTCAAATGGACAGCAATCAACTAAACTTGTGCCTTCAAAAGCCATAGAATGAAGATGACAGGGTAATTTCCCACAGAAAGGAACAAATTTAAAATGTCCCTAGAAAAAACAAAGCACTTTTTATTTTTTAATGTTAAAACCAGCAAATAAAGTGACAAGCTTTTATCACATCGGTGGCCCTCACATTCAACCCTTAAGGCACAGATATTTGAATTAATACCCAGAAGGCTAAAGTACTTCCAGTCAGCTGTGGACACATGAAAAGACAGGACAGGTCTCAGCCTAAATATCTGCTTTACTTATTTCCATCTGGGAAAAAAAGGGATTCTAAAACCTTCAAAACCAAACCCCAGGGATGCCTGCCTTCACTTAAACTCAAGAAAGATTGAACATCGAAGAAATTTGATCCCAGTTTCAAATCACAGCAGTATGGCAAGCATACAGAAAGATAAATTTGGCCAGATCTAACTGGAGTACATCTCTTTCTGACATATCAGAAAGCAGCAAGGACAGCAGCACTTCTTGCAGCAGTGCTAAAATTCTTTGGCTACTTCTCACATTTAGAGAAGGTGCCAAAACCTCTGTTGGAATCACATGGGACCTCTGCAACAAGAGGAAGGAGAAGGACTATAGTAGAGGGTGAACACACCTCCCAGCTTTTATTCACTCTGCAATGCACAGAAAAGAAGGAGCAGTTTTTTGCCAAGAAAGCTGGACACAGGAAACAGGTCCATAAGCAAGTTTTGGCCACGGCATTGCATAACAGAACAAGAAGGAGTTTAAATATATAAATTCTCTAAGTCAGCACATACAAACTGACCTTTATCTCCTCCTAAGTACTTAAGGAAAAAACCCTAACTTTCTCATGTGATCCTAGCCAGGCTGATGTCTAAATCAGGCTTTGGAAGAAAGATCACAAGTGTCTTCCTTCATCTTCTCTGCAGGTGTAATAGGGACCCAGCAGCCAAGTCACTCGTGAGACATCTTTTTGATTGTTGGAGAAATCTCTGTTTATTCCCAGACTTTCCCTGGTGACAACAACTCTGCACTTCTTCCAGCAGCTGATCCAAAAGTGAGGTTAGTGCCATTACACTGAAGGAGTGCTTAATAGCTATTCTTAGCTTACACAACTAAAAGGTATAGGGATCCTACCACATGGCATCAATGCTTTTGCATCTCCTCTCCACATAAGAAATTAGAGGGGGCCAAAAATCTTAAGATTATTCCTGGGCCTTCTATAAGAGATTTGGCACTGTTTCAGAGTACCCAAGTAACTTATCAGGGCCTCAACTACCCATGATTCACTTTCATGATTTTTTCAAATGGTCAAAACATAGACAAAATTCAATGAAACTAGGTAAAATATGTTCTAGAAACCCTGATCTTCATTGAGTTTCTTCTTTAAAGGTAACTGCCTCAACACACAATCCAGCCTCAGGAGAATTTTCTTCCTAATTATTCTTATTTCAAACTCAAAAGAATAATATTTTTTCCAAATGCAACCCAAAACCCGAACTCTGCAATTAACTGTAAGGCTTCTAGTAATTCCGACAATCCTGCCTAGTCCACACAAACCCAGAAATACAACCAGCTAAGAGGAAGGTATTAGTGCTAAATCCATGCCTTGTTCAAGGGTGGCTTTTTTGGTGGATAATGTAAAATGACGTCGCCTCTTTGGCACCACAAGAAATGAATGACCTCACTCTACTTCTCTGATAAAATCCTGGAGATCAAGGAGTACATCAACTGTTGACTTCAGAAACTGTCTGATAATCAGTTTATAAGGGGGCTACTTAGTAGTATCTGGCTCTTTAGTGGCCTACAGAGAAGAAAATTCCTGCGCAATTATGAAAAGTCCCTGCTAGAGAGGAATATAGCACAAGAGGTTTATTCTCTCTTCTTTTAACATACAACCAGCTGGGTTCATATAGCTCACTTAGCTCTATGATCACTTGCCTAGCAGGACAAGGTAAGCCAACTCAACACAGGTATCCAAGAAGTCTCTTCAACCTGATCTAAGCCAGGCCACTCACATGGCAAATATAAAAAAGCTGCTGGAAACTCTTCTCTAGAAATGCATGAAGGAGGTGTGCAAGCATCCACAGCAAAAATCCACACAGAGAACACCTGCAATAAAACTTAAATGCAAAAGCTAAGTCTTATATTGCCTGTATTTGTGAAGCATTTACAGTAGGACCACATTAGCTGACAAAACAGGAAAATGCAGCACAAACCTGGGGTAGCAGTGACAAGACCAAGGAGAGCAGATGTCACCAAGGTATATTCCACTATTTAAAAGACCCCAACTTCTGTGATACACATTTTTTTACTTTCCACAGGAAATCAAAAAGTTGGACATCAACAATATCGAAGTGGTTAGCTGGTCAGTTTTTGAATAACCAGGTCGTTGTGGAAGGGGCCATAATACACTTGACAGGATGCCTGAATAAAAAGGGAAAGTTACCATTGATAATAGTGACTATTCACAGCCCATAGACACCCTGCTTTCATTATTCTGCTCAGGTAGTGAGGACACAAAGCCACGTGCTGAAGCGTCATCTTTCCAGATCCCAGGCTGTCACATGCAGTCTCAGCTCTCACATTCACTCACAGGGAATGAAGTTAAGAAACAAAAACCACAGAGAAAGTGGCACTATGGGTGTCCCCAGCACGGAATGTTACACCAAAAGGATTCTTGGGATGGACTACATCTGAGGCCACACGGAATTGCCCTGGCAATGCTGCAAGATGGATGTTTGTTTTCATAACCCTCCTTCTGCAATCCAGCTCAATCATTCTCACTTAACATGCCCTGAATCCTTCAAGTGACAGACATTTGCCAAAGACCTGAAACGCTCCAGTCCAAGTCCTAGCTCTCACATGCCTTCACCAGTCATGCTGGCAAAGATCCGCAATCGCAGCTCTAATGAGCCAGAAGAGCCCAAGCATTCAGAGGGGGCAAGAAAAGAGCATTTTCTTCCCTTGAGGTGATCCCCTGCGAGGTGAAGGCAGTAGAGAAAGCAGTGGCAGCTAAGATGATAAAATGTCAGACTCCCAGCAGTACAAAATGGCAGCTGAACCCTGGCGAAATGCCAAGCTGCTCAAACAGGGAGTTGAGTACACGGGGCCATAATTATGATTAGCATAATAAGAGAGTGGTACAACAGCTACCTAGTTACTCTGAAGGGTCATGGAGAAATCATAACAAAGCAGAGTTTTAAGGAGAGACACAAAAGCAAACAATGCCATAGCTGCTCGTGGGTTTTACCCGGAGGTTCTCCCATGCGTGAAAGTACAAAGGCTGTTTAAGAGATCAGGCTCTGAATCAGGAGCAGCCGGCCGTGCCTGCCGAACTCAAATGGCTCCACAACATACAAAGGATCATATGAAAAGTGTGACACTGAAGACAAAGGACTTTACAAGAAAAATAGGCTGTTAGTGTAAATTCCAGTAAAACCTGGGCTCAGTAGAGTCAATCAAGATTTTTTCTTTTCTAACCAGAAAAGACTGTTTTCCCTTTCCCTCTGTCCCAGTTTGAGAATGAAGCAGAAGAGATAGAAACATGAGAAAATTCGATAACTAAAATCTGAACACTCAGATATTTGCATTTTTTCATTTTGAATGTCATGCAAACAATATTTACAGATCCACTGCATCATGCAATTAGCCCAGCTGTCTGCATGAAATCAATCAGAGTTTTAATAAAAGTACTAAATACGGAGTCACAGACAAAGATATATGGATATGAAAATCTGTAGATTGTACTGTGTACATCTAAAAGAACTCATAGAGCAGAAGTTTAAAATCAGAAGTTCTCTTTGCAGATAGAAAGAGCAGAGTTTTCACTGAAATCTGAATTCCACAGAAGACACTGAGAATCTGTGTATAAAATAATCCCATTCTTACTTAGCAGGCACGATCTGGTCCTTCATGAACAAAAAGTTTACTGCTAATCCTATTTTCACTGCCCTTTTCCTCTGTGCTGCTTCTATATCTCCTATTAACATTTTCCATTACCAGACATCAAGAAGCAATGTGTACACAAAGAATGCTTTTCCCAAGGCAAGGTCAACTCGTTACCATACAAGATGACCATATGCAGTATCTCAAGTGCAGCACATCAAGACACCCCAAGTTAAATGTCAGTATTGCCATTAGGCTTCTCCATTGCATTTGCTATCATATGATATCAGACAGAACATCCACTGATGTTCAGCTTTTTAGATTGAAGAGGCAAACAGTCCTAGTGGTAAAACCCCTACCCATCTCTCCCTTGCTTTCAAACATCGTTTTTATTTTGTCTGAAATCCGTAAAGTTATGGGTTTCTTCTACCTTTGGGGAGCTGGGGGGGGGAAAAGTAGCCAACAAAACACAACCCTGTTTAACTGTCTCCCTTCTAAACACCTCTGTCTCCAGTGACAGGAATCAAACTCACCTTCAGAATGCAATAAACTCAAGACTTCCAACCGCAGGCATCCCCATAAAGAAGATCACATTCTTGTTCTCAGACACCAAGATATTTCTACTGTCATAAATCCTTCCTGACAGCAATATCTGACAAACACGTTTTTAAATTATGCTTTTCCTACCCTAATCACAGCTTTGCTGTGTACACCAACAGACTGACATGTACTGGTGCAAGCGAAGCTCAGAGGCCTTTACCTAAGGCACACATCTGAATTCTCATTTGCAGTGCTCATTGCAAACCATCATAACACCTAATTGAAACAAATTTATCCTATAAAAGTTCATCAATCAGTAATACATTTCAGACCAAGAATTCAGAGAAGCACACACATACGCTGATTTTCCCAATTAGGAGGACAGTTATTAAACTTTTCATCTTCTTGTTAATCAAATCCTGCATTTTATATAATTTTGGAACATCTATTAATTCCCAAGAACAGGCGAGTATCTCAAGCAACATACTCATGAAGAAAAAGGAGAATTAGCATCTCTCTTGCCTTGTAATTTTGCATAGGTTTCTATACACACAGCAGTGAGAGGAAAACACATACTACTGTTAAATACTATTAGGGCTGAAGAAGCAAGAGAACATGCTCCATTTGCCTTTCAAATGCAGATTGCAAAATGCTGACTTGTAGCAATTTGTAGTTCTGGATCTTGCTAGTGTTCACTGGTAAAAGCATTACAATCACAAAATAAAATGCACAAGTGATTGTCCCATATTAAATATTCAACTGTTTGTAATGAAAGGACAAAGCCCAGAGTTTTTGTGATCTCCAGCTCATCCATCCAGTAACCTAGCAGAAGAAATAACACAAACTAATAAATTATCAGACTGAAATATTAAAACTAGTAAGCCTGACTAGCTCATTTAAACAAAATGTAAGTCACTTACAGAACTGGATGAACAATCAGCTCTGGACTATATGATTTGATTACTGTTGCTGCATCTTTGGTACAAAAGACATGGGATAAATCTGCACCCTAAAAGAGAAAATTTGCAAACAGTATTATCAAATTTATACTTAGTAATAATTTAATCATTCCAAAGACTACTCAATTAATAATTCAACTGAATTCTTTCTTCTCAATAGTTTAAAAAAAAATATTATGTTTCTTCTATTTTGGCATAGACTAGTATGAAATGTTCTGTTTCTATCTAACTTCCAATATAATTTTTTTTCCGTTTTTCACTAACAGGATGACTGAAAACACAAATCTCAAATTTTTATTCACTGGAGAAATCTTTCTCATATGTAGATGAGCAAAGTCTACAAGGTCTCATGTACAAAAGAACACAGATGAACATGAGAAAAACTGCATAAGAGAGCCATAATAGTACTGTAACATACTTGCAAAATATAGCCATGGCAACCCATGAATACATTTCTAGCCCTACCATTTTTTTACTCAATGGGCCAAATTCATACAAGACGGGCACAATTTTTGCAACACACCCTATGTCAAATAAACATTAAATCTGAAGAGTCTCAAGCTTCTGCTACCAACGCAAAAAATCAGAACACACATAAAATTATGCAAGCAGTGACTAGACCAGTGATCTTGTATTGGTCATGCATACTGAAATTTCCCAGTATTAAGGGAGTGTCTTCTCTGCTTTACTACTGTACATTTAACATTCCAAGCTACTCTGACTGCTCGTGTGCAGATGTAATGGTCTGAAATCCAGTGACTTCAGTAAGGAACCTCCTAGTATTGCCACTGGATTTGCACGTAGTGGACAGAAACTTGAGTGGCCTTGGGATCTTATAATAACACAGCTAAATAACATCATTTCAGTTTTAAATCTTTGAGAGTTTGCATCCTGAGGGAAGAGGTGGATAGAAATATCTGGGATGGTTACCCACTTATTGAGAGAAATCTTCAAAAGGAAAAACATATACAACGTATATGACAAGTACTGACACACTATACACAGCATTCTGAAAATTAGATGAATTATGTAAGCATGACTTGTTTATATTTGAACAATCACTCTGTATTTATGTAGTCTGTTTAGCCATTTATTATGTTAATAAAATAAGGAAGTTCATGCTTCTAGGAAAAAAAACAAACTTAAAAAATACTTCATCATGAAGATTAGAATGCAAATAAAATGTGCTGTTAGAAATTACATTGAATTCCACCCACAATCTTTAAACTTACAGCATGTAAGAATTTTACTAGGCTAAAGTTTTAAGTTTTGAAAGCTATTTCATTCAACACAATTATCAGGTCCAGAAAAAATTTCTGAAGAACTCACTATAGCACAAAAACATTAACTTTAAACAATAATCTAAGGTTATTTTATTGTTCACTTTTGGAGAAAATATTTCATTAAGTCTTGAAATTTCCTATCCTGAAACTGTCAAATTCTGGACATATTTCTAACTTCACCTTATACAGAGAAAGGAAATAAAGTGAATGAAATACAGTAAATGACACATTTACAAAGTATTTCTACAAATTCTGGACTAAGGATTTTCTTTGCTCTAGAGAAGACCTCCTAGAACTCAAAGTTCATGGGCACTACAAAACGATTGCTATTTTAAAAATGACACCTAGGCAACAGAAATGATGGAAAGTTCATTTTGGACTTGTATGGAAAAACACGTACCACTTTGAGAGCTGTAATTCCAGCAAAATACGGTGCTCCAGTGTATCTAAAATGAAATAAAATTTAAGTTAGGAAATACACTAATGAGATTAGATACTGATCTTTCATAGAGACATTTACAAAGATCTTGCCATAAACCAGCAAAATTCTTTCAAGTAAGAGAGGTAAAACTTTGGAGACAAACAAAAACAGAGCTGGAAACTGTTTGCAAGCTAAATATGGGATCTGTGACCTGGATCAATCCCATCTGCCTTTAGATGCTTAACTAAAGTGCCTAAACTGTGATTCCAGTTGCCCTAAATTCTCTTTATGAAGACTGAAGAGAGAGAGATGAACACTATTGCCCTCCAAAGGTGCTTACTTCAGCCAAGAGGTAAGAATCTATGACCATTAGCTTCTAACTCCTGGCTATTCCACCCAGCTACAAGACCCTTTCTGCTCTTTATGGAATGTTTATTGATGGCAGATGTCCAACAGTGGATCTCTCCTACAGGAGAAAGATGTCATCTCTTTTTCAAAAGGGGAAAATGAAAAACAGGAAGGTGTAGTGGCCCATTCAAAGTATTGTCGCCTAGAAAAAAAATATTGTTTCTAGGTCAGCACAGCATTTAACTGATTTATGCAGTACATATTTTCTCCCCTGAAACAGGATATTTCCATTACTCCTGTACATAAAACAAGGTATTGACAGAATCTAGTAAACACCAATATTTATCAAAATAAAAAGCCCACAAGCAAACATAGCATAAGAAAATACAGAGACACAGTTCCCAAGAAAGCAGATGTGCCACTGTCTTATTGTCCTCTACTTATCATCATGCAATGGCAAAAGGCTAACACTGAAAGCAGAGAGATTGTTGGTGAAAAAAGACAGAGAAGGTAGACACAAACAGCATTTTAAGTTTCCATAACATTATCAAAATTTTGCAACATGTCACAAGGTACCATGTTCTTTCCTAAGTATGAGTGGTCATGATGATGGAGTATTAAAGCTCTCTGAAAAACTGTGGTTTAAGTGTGAGTTTGAATGGCTTCTACAAGTAGCTACAACATCCTGAAGCTTTATCAGAAGCAAAAATGAAATTTCTATTTCACTTACTCTCGACACCCTCCAACAATGCCTATACGACCATCTTGACCTTTATGCTTTTTCCCGGTTAGAGGAGGGATAACATTGCGCACCAGCTGAAAAATATTCTCCATATCCTTCAGAGTGTGTGTTCTGTGCAGTGAAAAAGATCTCTCTATAACTGAAAAGAAGAAAGTAAGTGTTACTTCAAAGAATGCTCTTTCTTAAACTAATGTCAAGCATTTCTCTTAAACATTCATGTACACTAATAAAATCACACAAAGATACAAAGTAACATACTTCTAAAATCCAAATACTTTGTCACTTAAAGGCCTTTAGACCAATGAATAACTAAGGAAGGTGATGATTATAAAAATGCATTCAGGGTCTGATGAAGAGAATAATCTCACTGACTGTTCACAGTCCTAATTTAGGGCTCAGGTACAGAAAGAGACAATAACCTACAATAGTTATATGAACACTTTGTAACTAGAAATACCTTCTTAGTTCAGCCTGAAATCAGTTCCAGAATTAAGCTCAAGTGAAATAGGAACACTTAGTAAGGACTAAACACATCCACAGAGCAAGCACAAAGCAACTGAAACCAAATTTTAAACGTACACCCTACCTTATATTTCGCTTCCCCTTAAAGACTTCCACCTCTTAGCAGAATCAGGGCCTATCTCACTGCTTTTTTATTTTGGTAGGCGGTTACAAAGCACAGTGAAAATCTTTCTGCAAAACTATAATCCAACGCACTAGATGCAAACATCATAAATATCACACAAAGATCATTTTTAGCTATAATACATCTCCAGATTGCTGATGCTACACATCAAGCCACATACTAAAACAACTGCACACTCAGTAGGCTATGTGTCAAATGACTCTTTCAAAAGACTACAAAAATTTAGAAGAAAAAATTATTTCAACAATACAACTTTAAAGAATTAAAACACATTTACCTAACGTGAAAAATGTGAAAATCACTACTTCTATCAACAATGTGTTAACTGTAAACTGCAGCAAATACACTAAAAGAGCAAGTTCTCAAAAGCTCCTCATTACCTGTAAAATTCTGTTCAGGAGAGTGGCTTATTTAAATGCTAATATCAGTATCCTAGACCACAGCCATGCTTACTTTCTTTTTTACAGATCTTTTAAAAACCTTTCAAGAAACTGCTACACATGTGTAACAATTACACAGAAAAGAACTCTCATGATACTCCTTATTTTCATCTCAGTAACACCACCCCCCAATTCCAAAATATAGAGGAGAGAAAAAAAGAAGGAAAAAAAAAAAAAGAAAAACTGTTCCCGAAATACTGGGTACAATAAGGGGAAAAAACATAATAAACAAGAAAATTCCAAAATCTGTGGGCTATCAGCAAAATGCATCTTTTTCCCTGTCTTCCACAGACTCTAAACCTAAACCAGACATGCTAATCTTCAGTATTTAGTCTTCAATAATTATAAGTACTCTTGGCTGATCTTTTCCTTTTGAATACAGGCACCCTACTCTTAGTGAGAAACAATAAAAAAGTGGGGGGGGGAGGGGGGGGGGAGGGGAAAGGATTNNNNGGGGGGGGGGGGGGAAGGGAAAGGATTGAAATAAAAGAAAAAAAACCCCACAACCTGTTTTGGATTACAGCCAAAATAGCATTGCAGTGACCCAGAGGGGAACAGAATGCTCATCTCTGAAAATAGTGCAATTTTCTTTAAATCACACTTCATACACTTGCTGGTTCTCAACCACACAAGAATATTATATAGCTTGGAACACTTAAAGTGCAGTGTGGTTAAAAAGACCTTCTGTTTATTTGCTGCTGGTTTTCGTTCATGTGTGACTATAACGTGACTATATAATAAATGGACAGAAAACAGAATTATGGAAAAAGCCATTCCTAATACATCCCTACTCTACCTACAGAATCACTATGGCATATTCAGCACTAACAAATGAAATCTTAATTCCTTAAAAGATGTGCTGTCTGAAGCATTATTTTCACATTTCAGCAAAACCACTTTTTTACACCTTTGCCAATTAGAAGATTAGAATCTCAAATTGTTCTTGCTAGAGTTAAACAAATAAAATGCATTTTTGCATAGTGCTGTATTCCTGTACACCTATATGATGAGTTCAGGTTGTTACACATAATTAAGCTTTTCAGAAAAAAAAACTTTCAGAAGTAATGGTAAGACCTTGTAGGTACCTTCACCCCAGTCTAGAACCTTAAACAATTTCCTATGGGATTTTCTAAAGCGCACCAGTTTTCCTTTATTTTAAAAGTGAAAACAACATTTGAAATACTGTATCCATTCATATCCCATAAATTATCTACAAAAGTCTGCTGCCACCAGGAAATCCTACACACCAACTATCCAAGAAACATAGCCAGATCTACCAGCCTAAATCCTCAACAGGCCTTACCACCCAGTCTGCCATGCATTTTGCAGAGAAACAGTAACTAGCACTGAAACAGCATCTCAGAACTCAGAGAACACCCCTTAGGACCTGGCATGCCAGATTACTATTCAACACTGATGCTGGATGGAGTTTGTATTTTTTCTCTTTTCAAACTGCACTTTTTTCTTCCAAGCAGTGTGAAATTCAAAATTAAAACAGAGTAAGACTTGTTTCATTTCCACGTGGCAGGCTCAGCCACTAAGCCCAAATCTGACTCTAATCCAGCACTGATGGAGCATCCCTGATTTCCTCCTGCCCATGCAGTTTACCTCTAGGTACAAAGAGACCACAATAAAGATAAATGCCACAGGCACACAGATCCCAAGAAGTTCGTTAACGATTGCTACCATCAGCTTCTGGCCCACACGTGAGGTAATTTTAAAGTAAATTCAGATGCCTATAGAATTTATAAAGAGCTGGTGTAGAAAAACAACATAAGCAAATACTTTCATCTTCTATTATGCCTACTACAATAATACAATGTTTAATTGATAAGATTCAGAATTTTGTTGTAAAGAAACTTATTTTAAAGAAGCTAGAACTTAACATCTGACTTACTTCAGTGTGGGCAAAAGTCCACTCTTTTCCCAGCCCTGAAAAAACACATGCACAGCCTTAACTTCATATACTGGGTTATGCTTGATGACTTCAAGCAGAACAGCAGCAAAATTTCTGCCACAAAGTAACCAATGCTTCCAGATTGCTTCCACCTCTCCTACTTGCCTTTTACGTATAAAACTCCTACCTTCACTGCACAAAGACATGGATGTGGAAAAAAGTTCCCAAGGTTTACAGGGTTCAAAAGGTATGATTTTGCTCATCAAAATTTGTTATAACTAGTGTACCTGTATTAAATAATCAGTACAGTGTTACGAATAATGATTCAATTTCATTTGACATCAGACAAACACCTTCACCACAGTATTAAATAATTCCAATTAGCTTTTATTTTCAAAAGCTGCTTACTACCAGTGTTTTCACACAGAAGTTTTAAAAAGTACCCTAGCTTTTATTTATGCTGTAGAAGGAAGTACCTATCGGTGGAGAAAGTGTTGCTGTCATAGCATTATAATTAAAGTTATCCGCATAGGAACGATGGTTTGCTCTCCGAGGGGGACTTGCTGGTATAGATTGAGACCTTTGTGATACCGTAGAAGAAATTCCAGCCAACATCTGTCCCAACATCTGTAACATCTGGAGTTCCCGAGCATGCTCAGCTTCCCGACGCTTGTCCTCAATTTTGAGCCTCTGCTCTTCGAATCTGTAAAATTTCTCATCTGTATCCATGCTCTGCTGCAGGAATTTTTCCATCATTTTATCCAATGTCAAATTTGTATGGCGTTTTTTTGATCTTTTGGGCTGATTGAGAGGTGGGGTAATAGTTGGAGCATTGACTTCTTTAAAGCCTAAAGCAAGGAAAAAATCTATTATTTTCCTGATGGAGAACAATTTTCTAAGAGGAAAGTAGCAAAAAATCTCCCTATAAGATGCGATCTAACATCTTACAAAGCATTAGGTTACACTTTCTCAATGTGATATTGAGAATGTGAATGTGTAATCCAATATCAATTTATTTGAGATACTTTTCTTTCAGAGTATTAAAGCAAACCCACAAACTTCTTCCAAGTTGTAAGGGTAACACAAAAATCACAGAGGTGTTTTTTAATTGTTGTAGTACTAAACTTCAACAATAGGAGTCTTTTTCATCTTCTAAAAAGATTTAAGTGAAGGTTATTAAATAGTATAGCCTCATTTGCGTACTGCAAGTAATTACATTAATCTAAAATGAGTTTCAGTCTGCTGGCATTCTAGATTTGCATTTCAAAAGAACATTAATGTAAACAACTCTTTGATGGGGTTTAAGTATAAAAAGGTTGCTTAAACGTCAACCACTTGGCTGATTCCTAAGTGATGTCAACTTCTGAAGACAGGTTCATGTTTGTATTAAAATCCCTGCATTAATCTAGATTGAAAACAAACAAGCAACATTTCCCCTGCACCTACACAATACAAATGTGGAGGGCAAAGAACACGCAGGGAAAGGACAGGCTTTATCCAAGTGCTGTTTCTGTCCACAAGCCCGATAAAGTTAGCAGCAGTGTTTCTGAAACAGCCCGTGCAATTTATTATGTACAAGCTCTCCCTTAGCTTTCTAGCCCATCTGCAACAATAAGCAGATTTTTCAGGTATTATCGTCATCATCGTTTTAACACCGATTAGCAAACTGCATACAGTCTGCAGGGAACGGGAAAATCCTCCAGTGAGAAGGATGCTTATTTTCTTGTACAAATATTACCCGACACTTTGTCTCGATAATCTCTGCGCTAGTTTTCCATGGGTTTCCCACGGATAAATACCGATAAAAACTCACTAGAGTCCCCTGTGTGCAGCATCTCCCCCTGCTCGGTACTTGGCCCATCCAGCACCCGCAGCAGCCCGCTCCCCTTCCGGGCTCCCCAGCTCACGGAGACGCGCAAGGTGCAAGAGTGGGGGAAGGCACGGGCAGGTTTCGGAGCGCGAAGGACGAGGCAGGAGGCAGCAGCACACGGCAGAAGCCACCCAGGAGCGCGCTAGCTGCCGAGAAGCGGTCGCAGCCGGGTTGCGAGAGCCCGCGGGGTGAGGGGAGGACACCAGGCGCCGGGAGCCCGCCGGCTACTCACCGTCACCCGGCGGCACGGGGATGGCGAAGGACGGGCACTCCACCTTGATGGGGTGGTCGGCGTAGGAAGAGCACTCGCCGGAATCCTCGGTGAAGTTGTCGCGGGGGGACTCCGGCCCGCCGTCCTCGTCCAGATCGGCGTCCAGCTCGCGGCTGTTGTGCGGCGTGCCC